>VXBJ01003360.1:500290-541862 GCA_013400055.1 Nycticryphes semicollaris | reverse complement strand
GGCAGGGACACCTCCCACCAGACCAGGTTACTCAAAGCCCCATCCAGCCTGGCTTTGAGCCCCTACAGGGATGGGGCAATCACAGCTCCTCTGGGCAACCTCTTCCAGTATCTCACCACCTTCACAGCAAAGAATTTCTTCCTGAGTTCTCATCTAAATCTCCACTCTTTCAGTTTAAAACCATTCCACCTCATCCTATGGCTTCACTTCCTGATCAGGAGTCCCTCCCCATCTCTCCTGGAGCCCCCTTTAGGGACTGGAAGGGGTTATAAGGTCTCCTGGGAACCTTCTCTTCTCCAGGCTGAACAATCCCAACTCTCACAATCTGTCTTCGTAGTAGAGGTGCTCCAGCCCTCTGAGCTTCATTCAGCTATCCAAGAGAGCAGGGCTCCATCATGCATAACTTACTCGGGAAGATAAGCACCATCACTCCAAAAGTCCTTCCCTTTCTTCTTCTTTCCCCAGCTTCATATACTGAGCATGGCATCACATAGTATGGAATAACTCATTAGTCAGCTAGGGTCAGCTGTCCTGGCTGTGTCTCTTCCCAATATGTTGTGCACCCCCAGCTTGTTCCCTAGTGGGATGGGGTGAGGAGCAGAAAAGGGCTCAACTGCCCAACCACAAGCAAAACCACCAGTGAGCTATCAAAAGCGTGCTATCATCCCAAATCCAAAGCATAGCACTATACCAGCTGTTAGTGAAAACGTTAACTCTATCCCAACTGAAGCCAGAACAACCAGTTCAGAGGAGCATCAATCCGGTCATGCCAGCTTTGAAACCTGGTGATTCCTGGCAAGAGACCATCTGGGGCTACAGAAACTTTTCAGTGCCCAACTCAAAATCTCCTTAGAATATGTCAAGGGGTGTTACAATCTCATAGCCTGTGTAGCAACGGAGGAATTTATGGAACTCCAGTGGAAGTGGTGGGACTTGGTGAATGAGTAGGGGACTTGGTCAATGGAAAAAGATGTGAGGCACTGCAATAACATCTCAAGACAAGTGATTTTGGTTTCTAGTTAAAAAACACTTAGTTATCTTGATAAATCATTAAGAAAAACCAAAACTTTAATTAGAATGTGTCTTCCCCCCCATCTTCTCCCCTCCCCCGAGCATTCATGGGTGTTCCACATGTGGATTAAAGTAAAAAGAAGAAACCCTGTGAGCCATGTGAACCATTTGCTTTACAAATGCTAAGTTACAAAAAGACAAAATTAGAACATCCCTTTCACCCTAATTGCATCCCGCACGTGCCATACAGTAGCAGCTGGATTTGGATTGTGGAATTTCAGTGTCCGTGGGACAGCCTGGCACATCTGTGTAAAATGATGGTAAGGGCATGTCTGTGTGAGGGCGCTGCCTCCGAGTTTGAAAGCCATTGCATGGGTGCACCCTCCTGCTACCTGACCAGGGCTTGGATTTCTCTCTGATGTCTGAAACTCCTGAAACTGCCAGAACGTTTCAGCCACACACAAATTCTGCTGCATCTTGCTTGTGGCAGCCACCAGTCCGGCCTACAGGTTATACTAATATCTCCCAAAGTTACCCCAGGTAAAAAGAGTGGGAGTAGGTGCTTTTGTTTAAGCAACACCCATCTTTCCTCCCCCTCCCACCTGCCAGCCTTTGTCCGGTCTCTCTCAATGTCCCCACCCTCTAACATCCAATCCTAAATTTTCCTTTCTGTCACTCAGGCACACACTTAAAACAAGTTTCTTCCTCTTTTCTGCATACTCTATGAGGTGAATCTAGTGTGTGTGATGACTTCTGAGAAGTATTTTATATACCATAGAATGGTTCATGTTGGAAGGGACCTTCAGGATCATCCAGTTCCAACCACCCTGCCATGGGCAGGGACACCTCCCACCAGACCAGGTTGCTCCAAGCTCCATCCAGCCTGGCCTTGAACCCCTCCAGGGATGGGGCAGCCACAGCTTCTCTGGGCAACCTCTTCCAGGGTCTCACCACCCTCACAGCAAAGAATTTCTTCCTGAGATCTCATCTAAATCTCCCCTCTTTCAGTTTAAAAACATTACTCCTTATGGTTGTATTTACTCCTGCCGGCTGCAACTGAAAGTTATGAAATAACACCACCACCGTTCTCCCAAATCTCATGCTTCAAAGAAACTTATTGGGAGTTGCATGAAGGGTGATGCTTTCCCTTTGTCCTCCATGACACTAAATCCAAACGCACCCAGGGAGACGGATGACCTCCTAACTGGTTAGGAGATGGAGACTAGAGAATCCTATTAAGAACAAAGAGTTAGAAAAACCACTTGCAAGAAACACAGCCCACTGAGGTCAACTGGGAAAGAATAAGGGGAGACGGCAGCCATGTTGAAAGGGGAATTTTTATGCCATTTGTTCAGTGATAAAATTAATGCAAAAATGTCAAACATCATCTATTTTTGCTTTTTTTTTTTAAAACCTGCAAATAATTCAAGGGCATTTTTCTGCCTTTTTTTTTTTTTTTTTTAAACTAATGTGGGGACTCCTGTTGTGAGTCCCTGCTTGTGAGCGAAATTAAGCCTGGGTGTCCAAACTGCCTTGAGACTGTGTCTTGCAAATAGTACACACTGTACATCTAAATCTAAAAAGCGTGTTTGATTCCAAGTAGTGCATCTGTCTCAAATAAAACAAAGTAAAACAAAAGACTGCATCCTGAGACCCTGAGAGACAGTGAAAAAATTAATTTGGGGGGCAGGGAGGGAAGAAAAAAAAGAAAAAGATGTAAAGGCATGGATGTATGCTTTCATTTTTTATGTTATAGCTTCAAAGAACTGATCAGAATATAAAAATCAACAGGTTTATTTATTGTTTTTTTTTCTTTTATAGTGGAAACTATACTTTACTTATAGGCCTGCCACTAACTGTTGCTAGGACCTAGTGTTCCTTCTCAAAATTAATACCTATAAATAACTGACATTGGAGAAAATAAATTCCAGACTGTTGCACACATACTCTATTTGTACATCTTCTTCACTTATTTATCTTTGTGTTTTGACCTGTGTGATTTTTCCCTAGGTGTCTAGACAAATTTAACTTTAGCAAATTAAAACTTGAAATGACATTTATTCCTGTTAAACAAATATGTAGCTTTGAGAACATAACTAAATATGTTACGAATTATAGCTGCAGTGCACTAAGTCACATACTTGCTTGACAGAAATAAATGTTGGCTAGAATTGAATTGTAGAACTCAAAGTGCACTGCTTTAAAAATATCTAATTAAAAACCTAGAGTATTTTTTGGGATGTGCTAAAACGGGATAAAAGGAAGTGCATCTTTGGTGTTATTGTATTAGCTTTCACACACTCAGTTATGATTTTCAGACAGAGGAGGAGAAATCAGGAATACTGTTAAAAAGCATCTGCTAAGCAGATATTTGTGAAAGACTACGAAATCATTACTGTGTACAGTACATAGCTTTAAAGGAAGATATTTGATGTATTAAATGTTGATCCACGTAATCCTAGTTATCCTTCCTTGTCTCAGCTGTTTATTTCTAGTTATGAAGTCTCTCAGCCCTTTTCTGCATCTCACGCTGAATTTTACATTAGAGCCGTGAAAGGTTAATTTTCTTTTATTTCAGCTATATGATTTAAAAAAGAAATCCTTGAAAAATACAGGCGCAAAATATTTTGAATAAGAAAAATCCTAGCAATTTCAGAAAAAATCTTTACAATTTTCCTGCCCAAGATCTTGCTTCCCACGATACAGATTATGACTTGGCTTTCAGGACTGTTCTCATTTAATCGTGTTGTTTTAAGTCCAATGTTGAGATACACTTGGAGTTTTTCCCACTTACTTCACTGAGACATAATCAGTTCCTTGCTGAAACAGTTTTTTTGCCCTGAACATTCTAACTTTCTCATGTGATAATTTCAAAATAATTCTTAATGTTAAGTTAGATAATCAAATTGATAACAAATCTGTGGTCTTACCCAACCAGTGAGCTAATACAACACTCAACATTCTGTTGTGTTCCTGAAAACAAAAGTTATACCAATATTGAAGGAGGTGGTTGGGTTTTTTCCCATTACTTTTAGCTCCAGAAATTTAAACTGCAATTCTGAAAGCTGCATATGCTCTGCATCTGTGCAATTACCTTCACTGGGACCACTCATTTCTTTATCTAAACAGCTCCCCAAGCGTGTTTGCAAGATTGGAGTCTTAGAACATTTTGATTTTAAAAATTACAATACCATTGGTATGTAATGGTGACTTGGTGCTGTCGTTCATTCAGAGAAACAGTATCTACACTGTTTTAGCCAGGACTAATCTTTCTCTTCAATGAGAGACATGGGTTTGGCTTTTTGCTGTGCACAGTGTTGTGTTAGAAGAGCACTTGGTCACTTGTTGAGAAGGATTGTATGTCATATTGCCTGCAATAGCAGAGGGCTCAGTTTGATGACTTTGAGATCCCTTCCAGTCTTGCACTTCTGCGGGAATCCAGTCAGTGTTACTGTTGCTGTTTGGATGGAATTATTTTTTTGTTTTGTTTTAAGTTCAAAATTTTAGTTGAAATATTGCCCTGAACAGCAGCACATGTTGCACGGAAAATGCAGGCTGACAGGAATTCTACAAAATTCCTAACCTGCCAAAAAAGATATTCTGTGATTACAGATTGACTGGTGCGTTCCCGCAGTGGCGAACAGAGAAGACGACTGTATCCACTGCTTTCCCCACCCCCCGCCTCTTCTAGGTTATTCTCTTTTAAAAGTGTACCCTGTAGGTGTTCATGTTAGCTGGTATTTCCTTTCAGCGTCTCCAGTAAGTTATCCTTTCATTGTGGGTAAGTAAGAGTTTGCAAAACTTTGCACCCTTATTCTTAAATTAAATACTGACAAGGAATGGAAGTGTAAAGCATGCTAATAAGCAAGACCTCCCTGTGGGAACCTGTGATAGAAGACTGTTTCACATTGAGAGGCAGACAGCGCTGTTGACACAGGCTGTCAAAAAGGCTTCACGTCTTTGAAAGAAAATCTTAATCTTCTTTATTCATGTGTGAACAGGTCCAGGCCTTCATCCCGTAGCTCATACGCATTGACTGTTTAAACTGTGGGTTGCTAGGCTTTGGGTAGGGTTTGTTTGCTTGTGTCTACATTGTACGAATGGATGAGGACTGAAAATTAAAATCTGTCTGACACAGAGCACTGCTTTTCTGTCTCTGTTTGAAGAGACATGGCAACCCGGGGTGAAATGAAAAGGAATTTTATTGAGCGCAAAAACCGCTCAGTGTTTAAATGTTGGACGCAGGAACTGAATGGTCAATTTGGGAGGCTTGTAGGTTGTTTATAGACATTGGGATGGCTGTCAATCACAGTACAATGGTGAAATTTGTGTCAGAAAAAAAGTGCTTTTTAGTGGCTGAACTCCTGTTTCCTGTTAAAATGCTCACATCAACAAACAAAAAGAGGTTTTGTCTGAAGTTTACAAGCAAGAAAATTTCAGAATAACAGAGATGCTGCTACTGTTGTGGCATCTTTTGATCATTGCGGCACCGACTATTTAACATTTAAAACCAAATTTTACAGAGAAAGATCCTATTGCTCTGTGGATCAGATTCTGCCCTACATCTGTGGCTTATAAATCAGGAATAGGTCAATTAAATGGATGGAATTGTGCTACTGGAAAGCAGTATGACAGTGGACTCTGAGACTTTGCTTATGTCTGCGCTATTAAATACGTTACCTAGATATGTTTTATATGTTATGTATAAGTTTATAAATCAATAGCAAGGAAAACCCCAAGATAAATAGCACCTATAAAAAAAGTAATCTCTTTCAGCACTTGTTAATCACAAGTAGAGGAAAGGGGCTCATTTCAAAAGCAATATTCCCCTTTCCAGTTATTGTTGAAACTAATTGGCAGTATTTTGCTACTTCGTTTTACAGAAGTTTATATTATCTCAGCTATAAAACTTAGTACTGAAACTTGGCCAAATGTCAAAGTTGCCACTATAGGCTTTGGAAAAATTGAAAAAAAAAAAAAAAAAGGGGAAAAAGGTAAAAAAGGGAACTGAGGGGGGAGTAGAAATAAGCCTGTTTTAACAGAACAGAATTTAAAATGTTAAAGCTGTTGGCATTTTCTGGTTTTACAACATGAAAAAGCATGTTTTACAGAACACTGGCTGAGAATTCAGCCCTCAAAATCTGATATAAAATGTGGTTTCTGGGCCCCTGCAGGATTCGTAGGAGGGAAGAAAAAGAAAACAGTTTCTCCCATTGTTTTTTTTCACTTCAGACCGTGGCAGCCCCCCAGCCCTAGATCTTTCTCCTTCAACAGTGGGGGAAGCAGAGAAGTTCAAATGGAGCAAGGCATGGCAGACCTATCGTCCAAGAGATAGGTCATATTAAGGTCTTCTCAACCTTGTGAGATTCCAGCCCTTATGTTTTCCATAAGCACTGGGGAGTGTGGTAGGAGCTGCTGTGCAGTTTTCAGGTTCTGAGAGACAAGGCTCTTCCTTTGTGTTCATTGTCATATCTTCACTAGCTTCCACGATGCTCTGATATGTGTTTATACTGCTTTTCATGTAGTTCTGAGCAGACTTTCCGCTGGCATGTGCAGTAATACATCACTTGCCATTTTATATGGCAGAACTGTGTGTATTTTCATTCTGGAATAACCACCACCTTCAGTGCTATCAAATATGGGAGCAATTGCCAAGATCACTCATTTCTTCCTCCTCCCACTTAAAAATTTGCCACAAAAATATAAAATAATGATCATGAATGAATTGTTCATGATAAGGAACTCTCCTGTGTAATTTTTAAATGAGAAGATATATGTGAGGGAAGACTCAAAAATGAAAATTCTTATCACATGGCAGATCTCTGAAATTTGTTGGCTATTTATCTTTGGGAAACTTTGCTTAATTCCTTTAGCAGCTTAGGTTATAGATCTCATATAAAATGCAAAGACGTAATTGTATCACTGCTTTCCAAACCAGAGTTGCTCTTTTTGAGATTCATCTTTCCTTCTTTCTATTTAAATTTAGCACAGTAAACTAGGTACAGCCCTAAACAGTGACTAAGTAATCGGTTATTTTCTGCAACTTGTTCTTTTTTCAGGTTTTGTTGTCTTTACAGGCCTGAGATAAATGAACGGGAGTAAGCGAAGAGCTGAAAAATGCTTTAATTCACATTTGGAGGGAGAATTGATTTTTTTTTTTTAGCCCCTGAACATAGCCCTCGAGCTGCTCATTTGGACTGTAGACAAAGGTCTCATCTGGAGGTTCATCTTCTCTCCTTGTGCACCCCACATTGCTCATTGCAAAAGAGTTTTCTCTTTGCGTTCTCATTGTCTTCCACATTAACTCTTCTAATGTCCTACTACTTATTATTCTTCTTGTTCTAATCCCTTTGAAGTGTGGCAAAGCGGCAATATATATTATTCTCGCATGATCAATACATTATTCTCGTTTATTACCAAACCACTTCCCCTTAGCGTGCTTGACAGATAGAGCTGCCTCTCGGGATACCTTCCTATCACCTCTCCCAGCTTTATCTTCTTCTGTCCAAGGTTTGCTGCCTTTGCTGTCAGTAATGCCAAATGCAGAGCTCTCTTAATAGGTTTACCCTTTTCCCATCCTATTGATTTCTTCTTCTGTGCCATGAGCTGCTTTTGAAGTCTTGATTTGTCAAGGTCTTCCCACCTCGAAACGTCTCCTAAAGATTGACTTAGTCTATAAGTGTGATAAGGCAACAATTTTGCTTGCTCTTCTTCCCTGGTGTCCTTTAGTCTTTGCTCTGCAATGTGGAGTCCTTGTAGGCAAGGACTGGGTTAGATTCTCTGGATGCTGGCAAGCACTTTGGTTTTTAGGAGATTATATCTGGCATAGAGGGACTGCTGCAAGCTCGGCAGATAGCTGGGAACTGTATGCCACATAAGGTGGTCGAACAACAAACTACGTCTTTCAGGCAGCAAGTGTTCCTCCCCTTCCCCCCTTCCTCCAGGCTTTATTCTGGAGGTCTAAGTTTATAACAAAAGAAACAAAAAGGTTTTTATATAAATGGAAAAGCAAATGGAGCCCAGCTCATGTTACAACTCAGCCTTCTGACAGCCGGGAATGGAGATCTGCCCTACTTAGAGGCCTCTCTCTGCTCTGAACTGCACGGGAGCTTTTAATATTCCCTCACTCCCTCTGAGTGCTCTCTGATTAGACCTTCAGCTCCGTCTCGGTATTAGCCCTCACTGTACATTTGGCAAAGGCCGCTGCAAAAGTTTTGTCTGTACAGTAACGGCAACAGTGGGGCCATTATCCACTGCCCCGGTGCTATCGGGGTATAAATTAAGAAGCAAGGTCTATATGGGCAGTGTTGTGATTGCTCAGAAAGCTCCACTGTGTTGCAAATCCTTTAAAATAATACACCGAGAAAGCATTTTGACTTTCCATTAGTCATAAAAGCCAACGTTTTTAATATGCCTGATTAAATTAAGTCGGGGAGATAAACACGTGTTGTTTTTTTTCTTTTCCTTCAGAGATTGGTGGAAACTGCCCAACGTTTTTGGTGTTGGTGCTTAAATATGTTTAAATTTAAGAGGGTGCTTTAAGTTAATAAAGCAGGTGCCAGAATGTTTTAGATAGGCAAAGGCTAAATCCAAACTTCTTACTCAGATGCCTAATTTCAGGCAAGGCAGTGTCTGTTGGACTAAATATCTTTTATTAGACTAAATATTTAGTAGGAAAAAAAAAAACCAAAAAACAAACAAAAAAAAAACCAAAACCCAAGGCATGGGAAAACAAATCATTCTCTTGTTATGCACTTAGAATTTTTAAGAAATCATTCATACTTTAAGAGATGTTCTGTGCTGAAATTAAGCCCCAATTTATACTTGATTTCTTGGTGTGCAGACTTTCAGCAAGCTAAGAAAGGTGGAACAGAATTTAGAAAAGCAAATGCCTGGAGAAGCTGCAAAAGGTAGTGAAACCTGTATTGAAAGCCACAGATTGCTGCCAGGTTTTGAGGTTGAATCGTTGTAGTGTCCTGTTAAGCTGATTTCTAAGTGACAAAATGTTTTCCCATTTTTTTAAGAATTCTTTTCTCCCTTTAAAACAAGAGCTTCCTCAAGTTTATGGTCTGTAAAATAATAAAGAGGGTGAGGGAAAAGAAATAGATTATGCTATGGCCCCAAAACAAAATGAAAACTGTGGTCACTGGCAGGAACAATTTGAATCGGATATATTTTATGGAATAAATCACTATCTGGCTTCCTGCATGATTATCTCAGTACATAAAAATGACTAAAGAGAATGAGAAATTTGGGCAGGACTATTCAAAGTAATGCAAACATGGCATACAGAGCATCCCACAACTCCTTTCTGTGCAGGACTCATCCAATGTCATCATCTCTTTTCTTAACTTCTTTTCTTGGCCCTTTGTTACGCTTTCTGCCTTTGCAGGAGAGGTTTCAGCGATCTTATTTTCTCTAGTTTTATAAAGGGACTAGATAACCAAACAGAACCCAGATGACCTTTAGAAGCTGCGGGCGACCCTGTCTGAGGAATGCTGGGCGCTCGTATTGTGACGTGTCCTTCCCACTTACAGCCCAGAAACTCTCCGTTCCTGGAGTGCTTTAGCTGCAAACCTGGGCTGGCGAAGAAAGGGATGGACATAAATCATTGATATTTGGAGCCAACCATTTTCACGATGCCAACTTTCATGCATTGTAAAAAAAAAAAGGCTAATTGCTTTTCTTTACTAACTGCCTTTCACTCGCTGGGATGCCATTAGCCTTTAGCTCTTTGTTTTTATATACCCAGCTATTTTGCTAGTGCTCTGCACTCTATACCCCGGCTTCTGTTTCTCAGGATGTTGGACAGTGAATTATCTATTCATTTCAGAGACATCCCTCCCAAATTCAAGAATGAATGCAAAAGGGAAGTTGGACAGGCACTTTGTTTCTCTTCTAATTTAAAATCTCCTAAAACCAAAATATGTGTGGGTTAGCGTGTGTGTGGGAGACCCTTCAGTTACTGCTGCCAGTGGAGAGATTTATGGGGAGAAAGACTTCTTTAGATGACTCTTGCTGTCTCATGAGACATGCTATATGCGGATTTACAGATCTAGCTAATTTTTATGCCTGTACACTCCTCCTTAAAAGGATTGCCAGCTTTGTCAAACAGTGAGGTTTGGGTACAGTTAGCTTTTCCTTCTCCTGGAAAGAGTACACTGCCTTTGACTGGTTTGCCCTTTGTCAGCCTGGTCTTTAGGACTCCGAGTCTCATCCTAAAGCCTGCTCTGCTGACGGCAAAGTAGAAAATGAGTGTTCGTTGCTTCAGCTAAAGCTGAGAAGACTTCATTCTATATTGTAATAGGTCTGGCAAAGGGAAGCCAAGAGCCTCACAGGGGGCCGGCAGGGTTTTGGTTCTCACTCTGAGTTTGCTTCTGAGCTTTTTCTTAATATCACAATGGGCTCTTGCTGTGTACTTCTAATGCCTCAGCAATGAAGTCAGGGTATATTATGCCATCTGTCCAGGAGTCAACACTGCAGGTCAAGCTAATTTAAACTGGCACTTTTCATCTCCCTATGCCTGTATGCATTACATTTAATAGTTTAAGTGAGTGATTGTATCTCCTGACCCTGCAACAAAGGACAAAGCTCATGTTTGTATTTTTTCATTATCTCTAGTTGTCAGGGATAGGGACATTTGATCCTTTCATGCAAAATATACTTAAACCAGTGACTGATACTGAACTTTGGTTTTAGGAATGGTTGGTGGTTTTAAAATTGTTTTTCATTCCCCTTTCTATCTTTTTTTTTTTTTTTTGAAAGGTAAGTAGGTAGGCAAATTTATATATGGTGGAATTTTATAAATTTAATCCTGGACTGAAAAGCTTAAATGCAAAAATCAAACCCTGTTATTTCTTCTTCACATTGGCATTTAAATAATTATGGGGGAAATTGTTTGCCCTGTAGCAAACAGAAGAGTCAAGTGATGATCATGGAGTAAAATGATGCTCATAAATTCTTTGGAAAAAAGCAACCTCTACATCATTACTTCTCTTTTGAGCTCTGCAAAGAACTTTGAGGAGTTAAATGTAGAGAGGTGATAGGTGAATCTTCAGAACGGAGGTTTGATAAATGAAAAATGAGTACAATAGCACAATAGATGTAAAATCCAGGGACAGGGAAACTTGGATGAAGATTAGTACTCACTTTGATTCATCCTTCATGTTTTTCCTCCTTCTTTCTGTTATTTCGCTGACTCACTGCTTCTCCAGCCACCATGTTTCCAGCATTTTCCTTTTTCTATCCCCTGAGAAATAGAATCGTTGCTGAGGAGGGAAGGGGAAGAAGGACCACACACAAGTATTTATTTCTTAAACACATCTGAAGTTTGGAACAGGAATACTGTTCGTCCAATTTGGTTGTCAATAAGCTATTTTCCCTCATTTACAAAAATGCTATACAACTATGATAACATAAATCTGCCTCCTGCAGCCGTACTAGCCCAGGGCACCAAAGTTATGACTGTTCATCTGAAATTAATTTCACAACCAACTGAGGTATATCTATGCAAATGATCTGCTTAGATACATAAGTTGTTAGGTTTTGTTGCAAAAAAGAATCTTCTTCTTAGGGAAAACGTAGTCCTAGCTACTCATCTGCTACCTTTCAGTGTCAAACAATACACTGGAGCAGAAAGAAGAGGTACAACTTATAGCTGACAATGTTTGAATCGCCAAAATTAATGTTTTTACAGAAAGTTATTAATTTCACCCCTACTCTGTATATCAGTGATGTTAGACTTTGTACGAAGAGCACAAACATATTGAATCACTTGTCAACAGGGATAGAAAATATCCATATGCAATATACATTTTTTATATAAAACTGAATGTAATTTCATATACATGCTCTTGTACAAAGAAATGTCTGTGCTACTAATAGGTACAAACAAGATAAATAACAAGGTTTCAAACTAGGGTTAAAAAAATGGAAAGAACTATATTTCTTTCAGAAACGTTGACAGCATTTTCAGTATTAACCGTTATATTTTAATACTTTTTCTCTGCCTCTCAGATATATTGAAATTGGGTAATATTGATTTATAGTTTATTAATCACAATGTCACTGTAAAGTAATTCTTACCATTATTGTGAGTTAAATATTGTATTCTAGGTAAAGGTTACCTGTTCAGAAGCTGGATTCAGAATTGAGAAGTAGTACTAATGGCATATTAGACCATTGGTGAAAGAGGAAAATTATGAGAAGCTATAATGGTGACTTCACTGGCTGTTATAAATCTGGCAGTGTAATGATGTCACATAGAACACTGTCTTTAAAAAGACATTAAATTAATCCAGTAAGGCAAGACAAAAGTGGCTTAGAATTACAAATTAATATTAATCCATAGCACACTGAAATATAAACTCAAAATCATTTCCTAAAGAAGGACCTTGGCAAATGTAATGAATAAGTACAGAAGAACCCATTATCAGTAATAAAACTAATTCAAAAATTGAAGAATGAACATTTATTAGTTTAAATGTGTTGTACTTACACAGTATGATAGAAAAGTGAGGTACTCATTCATGCCTGCAATTCTAATATATCTAAATCACAGGAAGGACCATAGCATAAGAGCATTTAAGGAGAAGAAGGAAGGGGCTGGTAGTCCTTAGCAACAAAGTAAGTGGGAAGTTTTTGTGAGAGAGGGAGGGCTGGAAAGAGATTTGGCCTCCTTTCCTTCCAGCAGAATAAATGATGTTATTCTACATTGTAAAAATGGACTTAATGACTGGTCACTTTCCTTTAATTCTGCTTGAGTCCTGCTTGTTGTTGTGTTCAGCCCTTGCTGCCATGGCAGCACATTTCCACCAGAGTCATTGATAACAAACACCATTCACGGTACATATCGAAAGGCTGAGGGACTTGGGTCTTTTTAGTCTGGAGAAGAGAAGACTGAAGGGGAATCTGATCAACACCTATAAATACTTCAAGGGTGGGTGTCAAGAGGAAGGGGCCAGTCTTTTTTCAGTGGTGCTCAGTGACAGGACAAGAGGAATTGGGCACAAACTGGAACACAGAAAGTTCCGTCTAAACACGAGGAGGAACTTTTTCACTTTGAGTGTGGCAGAGCACTGGCAGAGGCTGCCCAGAGAGGTGATGGAGTCTCCATCTCTGGAGACATTCAAACCCTGCTTGGTTGCATTCCTGTGGGACCTGCTCTGGGTGACCCTGCTCTGGCAGAGGGTTGGACTCCAGAGGTGCCTTCCAACCCCATGTCATTCCATGATTTTGTTATTCTGTGATATTGCAACTGCCCCTCATGCTTCCTAGAGTACTGTTCCCCACAGAAGATGACATGTCTCGATTTTGCCTTGATTGGCATGGCATAAGGGGTCTTCCACAGGAATCAAGAATTTCCTACACAACCTTTTCATATACTTCCTAGCTCTTTCTTTTCTATGGATAGACCTTCTGTTTCATGGTCCCAGCTGAAGTTAGGGATGAGCTTGCTCTTTTACATTTCCCAAGAGAGGAAGGCTACTGAGGGAGCTGCTGTCCAGGACCCAACTGTCTGTAGGTCTCAGCTTCCAGAAAACCTTTTTAGAGCACAAAGCCGCAGCAAAACCCATGGTTGCCAGTCTGCTTGTCTTTGTGGTAATTAACCTGCCAGTTTTGTCATAGATAGTCTTGAATTTATGAAGTTTTATACTGGGTGGATATATCAACCACAGATGAAGGCCTTCATTTTCAACACGACAAAGAAAGGAATTGTACTTTCTGCACTGCACTCTAAAGAAATTCTGTGAAATACTTTTTTGGTAATATAGACCCACGTTCATTTTTTTCCAGCAGATAAAAATGCAGAAGAATAAAAATATTCATGGGACATGGAGGCTGCAAATCCCTTTTGTTTGCATAAGCTTTTGGGAACAGAAGATTTTGTTTTCCCTGCACATCTGACTTTACATGAATTTTGCTTTTTAGGAAGAAAGGACATTCTGTGTTTGGTCTGCAGATGGCTAAATGGATGATAGTCCCTGTGGGCTTTATAAACCAGGCTTTTGGCTTGGTTGGGAATACCTTCTTAGGAGATTGATGCTGGGTTTGGGTTTTTTCCCTCTGCTGTGCATGGTGCTCTGCTGATCTATCTTTGGAACAAGCCACATGCCAATTTCTTGAGAAAGGAGATCTACTGGTAACTGACATTAAAAAGGGTCCACAGAAGATGAAAAGAATTTTATTCTTTCTTCTGCTCTTCTTTTATCTTCCTCTCTTCTCTTTGGGCTTGTGTAAGTTTATTTAAAAGGCAGAGATATGGAATGTAATAAATAAGGATATTTTAGAAAAAGCTTCTGGCAAAAAATATACTGGATTACTGATACTTGATGAAATCTGAAAGAAATAAAGTGACAAATATACAGTAATATTTAGCTAGGTATAAACATTAAAAGATTTTATTGATATTCCTTCTCAAATTCAGGAAATTATCAGAAATAATTTGATTGTTCCTTTGCAATATTAATCTATTAATACATATAATATATATCAGTTATAATTTTACTAAGACTTTCTCCCTATTGTGTAGCAAGTACATAAATGTAAACCTTATTTACTGTGTCTAACCAATAAGCAAATTGGCCAAAGACAACCTTCAGTCTTATCCTTTTTCCCTAGAGAAATTTAAATTAGTAGGATGCTTTTAATATGATGTTAAAGGGGGAATGCAAGGAAGGGGAGGGGGGGGAAGAAAAAAACCTTATTATATAACTTCACGACAGAATAGCTAAAGCATTTTGTTCCAGTAGTAACATAGTGCCATGTAGTGGCACCTTATATCAATAATTACTTCTAATTTTGTTTAACAAACGTAGGTTTCTTTTCCTTCAGTCAATCACACCTGGTAAGCAGATGTTGCTTTAAATAGTAAGGCTGAAAATGAATTGGGTGCTGGAGGCTCAGAAGCGCATTCTTTCAGAAACTGGAAAGCCCATTTCTGAGTTGGGTGCGCGCACAGGCTGGTGTTACACCAACCATTCTCTGTTATTGTCCTTCTACAGTGAATCTGAGTTCAGAGTGGAAGACAAGGCTGCTTATCTGGATGACTTTGCCTGCTTAGCTGGAAGTTTTTTTACATGCTAAGGTTTGGTTTTGTTTGTTGTTTTTTTTTTTTTCCCTATGTTTATTTCCTTACAAAGGTACTTCTGACCTCACATATTTACAAGCATTAGGTAAAAATCCTGGGCTAATAATTAAGGACGTCATTCCTGTTCTATAAACTGCTTTGGATTGATTTTAATAAGTGCAGAACTTGATTCCATCTGGAAGTGAGGGCCTAGTTCCTTCAAACAGATAAACACACTAGAAACTTTGTACAGCTAAAACGTCTGCAATTTTTTATAAGCTAGCAGAGAGGCCGTTTTATTTAACGACGTTAACACTGAAGATATGATTTGATTCTAAGCTTAAAGGAGAAGTGCAAATTCTAAACCACAGGCTTTGTTAAGGCTTTCTAATTCTATTCCAAGTAGTATGGAAGTTTGATGTTTGAATAAGGCCAAGTCATCTTTTAATTCCTAAACTGGCTCCAATAAAAGACTAGAAAGTCTTTGATCTATGTAAAAGAGATCACCAGGGAGAAGCCTCTGCTTCTGTTTGTCCAAATGTTGCAAGCAGAGTCTCTAGGCTGTAGCTAACAATTCAAATTATATTTGTTTGTGTCTCAGACAGACTTGTTGATTTGCATATAAAAGGGATTTCAATGGCAATATTGGCTCTTTCATGGGATTTGCAAGGGAAGAAAAAAGCTAACTAAATTTCAATCTAATAGACTGTCCTGCAATGATGTCATGTAATTAGAGTCTAGTGATGTAGATTTTGCCTGATGTCACATTTCTAAAGTTATCTGGTATGTACCTACTAAGGATAATAAAGGGACAAAACCAGGGAAAAGAAACTTTTCCACAGTGAAGCTGTGGAAAAAATAAAATTTCTGGAAAGCTTATCCTAGGAGGAATGAGGGAAATTCAGCCTCAATAGATGTGTAAAGTTTGTAGAATGCAGGTTCTAGGAAGGTGTCCTGATTTTTTTTCCATTGGTCATTGCAGTCATAAATAGAAAATATAGAACTGGACTGATGAGCAGGTCTGATTATTTAATAGGGGAAAATGTGAAGGAAAGATAAGATTTGTAAAGAACACTACGTGCATAAGCGTTATGTTGATGGCATCTAGTTTTATTTTGAGTGAAGTTTATTTAGAGTACCGTTCAACAGCACTGCTGTCTGTCTTATGACTGAAGTGGTTATATTCCTGATATGCAGAAACCACATGCTACCTTTGGTAGTGTACTCAGAGTAAGGCTTGTGCTCTAAGTAATTTATTCTGTGTGACTTTCTTCTTCCAGAGGAGGCCAAAGACAGTTTCATGAAAGAACCTTCCTGGTCTTTGTTTTCTCCCTTCCTTAGGTGGGGGCTTGGATAGGAAGGAAGAACTGTTCTTGCAACCCAGACCTTGCTGTTCTTTTTCTGAGGGATGCAGAGGCGGTGAGCGGTTCTCACAATCAAGTGCATGTACAAGAGCCTACCCTACAGAAGGATGACCACATGGTCAGAGTGACATGGTGTTTATCTCTTCATGCCACTAGAGTCCTTGACAACGTGCTAGGGATGATACTTGAATTCTCACCGTTATTTCCATTTGACCCTTATCTTATTTCCCTGTAAATGATGGGCAAAAAATATCATAATTCAGCTCACATGAATTAACTTTATTCATTATGTCTTCCTCGTCAGTATGAAATATAGCAACTGTGGAGGTTAATGTGCATTTTTAACTGGAACAGTGAAGATGTTAACTAGACTAGAATTTGTTTCTGGTATTAAATACAATGCTTCAGCATGTTAGCTTTTACTGTTTCTGTGAGAACAATGTAATATCTTGACCTCATATTAAAAGCTAGTGCAAAGTCCGCCTACTCTTCAGCTAGCAACTTTTAAACAACGGGAATGTGTTGCATTTCTGTCTGCTCTTCCCAGAAAAGTTCACGTGCCTCAAATACTGTCTTTTTAGCTGATATAGTTGGAAAACTAAAGAAGGTCATCTCTTCCTGCAAACTTTGCCTTCATTATCTCTGTAATGAGTAATTGTTAGAATAAAGGGTCTGGATAATCTTAATGACATCTGAAGAGTTCAAAGGAAAGTCTACAAAGTTTGTCATCACTGCTTAAGTTGTCAAATCACACAAAATAGTCCTGGAAAAGACCTCAAGAGGTCAAAAAGCCCCTAAACTAAGATCAGCTATACCTATCTTTTTTCCTGGGAGATGTTTGTCTAACCTTTTCCAATGATGGAAATTCCATGACCTTCCCAGAAAATCTATTCCAAAGCTCTTTCTTAATGTTTAACCTTTGATGCTGTCACTACTTGTTCTTTCCACCATGAGCAAGTAGAACAGATGATTTTCTTCTTCTTGACAAGAGCTTTTAATGTAATTGAAGGATGTTATGATCTTTCCCCTCTTTGTCAGCAAACTATTTTTCTGTCTTTGTGCTTTCTAATCTCTAACCATTTTCTTTGCTCTTTTCTGGAGAGGTGATGAAGCAAAAAGGTTTAATATCCTTCTTCTATTCCTCTTACTCTCCTTGCAGTCTTCCTGCTAGTCTAGCAAGCAGAATAGAGATAATACTCTTTAGATCACCATGTTCTCTCCCAGGTTACCTGAAGGATTTGATCAATATAAGGTTGACTACCTTATACTGTTGTTAGCTGTTTGCTTTTGCTGTTTTTTAAAACAAAATAAAGTAAAATGTTTCTATGTGGAATATAAAATCACAGATGTGACTTTAAAAATATTATTCTTCAAAAAAGGTTTGTCACGTCTTGCTGAACACATTTCTATTTGCCTTAGTAGGACAGGTTAGACCTGCCCCTTTACTTTGAAAGCTTTGGTTATCTTGCTTTCCATATGGTGTGCATCTGTAGTTAGCTGTATTACTTAACTTTGGTTAAAACTTCATCACCAAAGCTCTGATTTAAACCATCACCATAAATAAAGGCATTATTTTCAGGGGATGTCATTGGGGGTGTTATATCCCCTGCAGCCAGGTTTTCCTAAGACATTTTGCCTTGTTTCGAGCTTCAGAATCACCTTTGTATCGAAACTTTACAGCTTCTTAGCAGCAGGGTTTTAAATTTATTTTGTGTCTGCACTTTGTCTATTGACTGAACTCCACCCATTTCCACTATGAAGTGTGGGTCACTTCTTTCTTCTTTTTCCCTAAGCAGCTGTCCTCCTGGCAGTCCTGGTGGAGAACTTCTTCCAGGTCTGTTTCAGCCCTTGAACTCTACAGGACTGAGCCAAAAACTTTGTCATGTAAGTCCCATTAATAATCATCTGTTTCTCAGGCTCATGGGATCAGTCTTCTGTTATGTGCTCTGACTGGAAACTCCCAAAGCCACGCCTGACGGGTGATCTTCTAACATCTGCTCTGGGGCTGTGCTGGTAAGTCATTATCAATTGACGTGTTGTTGCCTTGCTAATGCAACCCGTGGACAAGAGATTAGCTGGAACTGGTAAATGTAAAACTGAATGTTTAGTGTTTGGGCTTTGGGGAAGCGTGGCAAAATATCAAAAGTATGTGTCAGAAGTGGATGCCAAAATTAGACATCGAAATAAATTCTTTCCCCCCCACCACAGTGAAGTCAAGTAATATTTAGTGCTTGCAAGACTTTGTGATGGAGAGAAAAGCATTATTTCTTTTAAGCTTACTCTGTGGTCATGTTTATCCTGTGTGGTTCCAGTTGAAAACTGAGGGCGTATCCAGGTGGTAACTACCTGGTCAGTCAAGCACCAGATTAACTGAACATGGACAGACTTGCTTACATTCCACAAATCAGTTGCTGGCTAGCTATGTAGGCTTGCACTGAGCTCTAAATCAGTCCCCCGTAGGAAATCTTAAATCCAACTACAGTGCTTCAGCATGAGCTGAAGTTCCTCTTCATTGATGATGGTTGTTGATAAGGTCCAAGCCAACTGCTGCCTAGTCTGGAGAGGCACTTATTAAGCATGGCCCTCCTGTGACCTCATTGTTATCTGTCTGCATGGTGGCTTCGTCAGCATACAAAATGCATTTTACATATATAAATATATATATATGTATGCTACAAATAAAACTGCAGGTTTTGGACTTGTAAGTTAAGCAGAGCAGCTGGAGCATTTTGTTGCTCTGAACCCCTTGCTTGTTGCAGCTATTGGAACATACTAGTCCTGGGCAGGTGTGTTGGACCTTCTTCTATATATAAACGCAGCTACGTGACTTAAAATAGCTTTTTCCATAAAAGAACACAAACATAAAGTTTTGAAGGCCTTAAGTCAGGTAGCAGTATGGGGATTTGAAATTGCTTTAGCCTGGAAAACTGGCTTTTGGTCTTGATATAACCTTTAATGCAGCTGTCAAAAATTAGCTGCCAGTCCTTAAGGATGTCTGTGTGACCCATGTGAGGATCCTTTCTGATTTTCCATGAGCCTTGTCTGGAAGTAGAGGCAATAAGTCCTTTCCCCCCGCCACATCCCAATGCCTTTTGAGATGCAAGTGTTCATGCATGCGTCACCACAGTACTGAAGTCCAAGAAAGCAAAGCCTTGAGACCAGGGGCTTTGAGAATTGTCAGTAAAGCCATATATACATCTTGCTTTTATATGTGGAAAAAAAATAATGGTTTCCTCTCATATTTGAATTTGAGGGGAAAAGAGAATTTTCAAAGGCATGAAAGAGTTCAGTCTTCTGAGCATGAATATCTAAGCAAGATGTGATCCTAAAATGACAAGGAGTCAACATCTGGGTATGTTTTCCCACATTAGCAACTGCTGTCCTAAACCGTGCTGTTGTATGTGATGTTAAACAGCTGCTCGGTTTCACCCCAGAGGTAAGTATATTCTGTATCTCACTTACATTTTGGTTTTTTAGAACTTTTTGAGATGAAAAGCTCTCAGAGAAAGTGTAGAGCAGTAGCACTGCTTGTTACCTAGAAAATCATGTTTTAATTCAATAAAAAGCTGCTGACATATTATAACGCTTATTCTTGGCACTACCGTATTACATTATCCAACCACCGTTTCTCATTATCTACATACCAAATTGTTCAAGTCAGTAATTTGAGTCTGTCCCCACCATGTACTAGTGAAATACCATACAAATAGCCGCCACAAATGTTAACAGCTGGCCCATTTCAAGGTGCTGTTTCCTTTGTCTGCCATTTACAGTAAGAACGAAACGTATCCTGCCAACTGAACCAACCCGTCCTGCATGCTGGTGGTTTTCAGAGATGTATGTGCAAGTAGGGTTTCTTATCAACCTGCTTTTTTGGGGGGAAGAAAAAAAGGGTTGTATAGGGCCAGGGAAAGCATTTCTTGGGAGTTGTTCATATTTAATGAAACTACACTCAGGAAGTTTAGAATGGATAAAAAAGACGAAAGTTTTGTAAACTACACAGGCATTCTTCCTGTAGTGATTATACACAGGATACTGAAATGGAGCACAGCAGTGCCTGTGGTTTTCGTCTTCATTTCTGTGTCTTAAATGAGATGAATCATGCTATTATACAGAAAAGGCATGGCTGTAACACACCTGCACTGAGCAGGACTTTCACATCCGTAATTCCCAGAAACCGTTATGATTTTGTGTAAACACGTTTGTAACGAAGCAGAAATGCAATGTTTTATGCACTTACACACAGAAATAAGATGTAGCCTTGGTCTCTTGCAAAAGAATTGCTGAAGTGACAGATATAGGTGTCACTTCTTTCAAAAGTTTCATAGTAAAAGTTTCTTTTGAAGGTGACTTTATTTTCTAAGTCCAGCTGGAAACAGTTAACCACTTTCCTGATTTCTAATACCAAACTTAGCTCGAAGTGCGTTTGCAAAATCAGTGGCTCTGGAGTTAAATTTCTGTTAACTAATGTAGTTCAAACCAGTCCTTTTCACAATTATAGAATTAATTTTTTTTTCCTTCAAAACAAACTTGTAGCTTTATTCTATAAGAGAATATTGTGAGATGCTGCTTTCCGGTTTGTCTGAACTGAATGACTACAAAAGATCTGGCTTGCACTGTGAGAACTGCAAAGAATATTCAAAAAACTCCTTCAAGTATAGATCTGGAGGTATTGTTCTCCTAAACTCTATGGAAGAACATAACTGCAAATGGTGCAGAGACATTTCTGCTGCTTATTAACTGTGTTGTATCTGAATCGTTGCCATAAAAGAAAAATCAAAGGCTGGATTCAAAATGAGATTATTGTGGTAACTGGAGCTACATTTTGAGCTGATGGAACCCACTGAATATACTAAGGTTGAAAAAGGATCTTGTCCAGCCACTTTTGCCTCGTTTTCCCTACTCTTCTTCGAGCAAAAGCATGCCAATGCTCTCACAGTAATCCAGAAAGAGCAAAGGTTCGCTTATGTACTACTTCAAAATAATAAAATAATCTGCAAACAAGCTTAAGTTGCCTGACATGCATGTTAGTGAATCCTGCTCTGCTGGGCTGTTTACTTTCACTCATTGCAGGCACCTTTTGAATTGTAATTTGGTGGTCTAAATCTTCATCCACAGTAAGTGCTACTTTTAGAGTCACAGGGAAGTCCTACAAGGGGTTCTCTTTCCCTTGAGGAATATTCCTCTGTATTCACCTCACATAACATGGCCTTTTTACCGATTACAAACGTCATTCAAGTCAAACCAGTCTGGTAGTGAGTCTCCTGTAAATAAACTTTCTTTTATTCCCCTGGTCTTAAAGTCTGTTCACTGTCTCTTTATTTTCTTTCCTCTTTTGTGTGCAGCTAAGATTTACAAGGACCGCTGTTACAAGTTATACATTTTCTTACATCAGTTCTTTTGGTCTCAAGACCTTGGAACAGAGAATTTACAGTAGCCATAAAATGGACCCCCCAAAAATACGACCCACTTTTGAAAATATCCTGAATTTGGTGTAGAAAACCAGTGGGACAAAAGGCTGTTCCTTTTATTCTCTATGTAGAAAACCAGCTCCTGACTACCATTAAAATTAGCGAGGAGTTTACACCACCTCACTTTTTAGAAGTTAGAGGAAATTCTCACCACTGTAAGAGTCTTCGTCTGTACCTTTGTAGAGAGCCAAGCTGGCTTGAGATCTAAGAAACTTTCATCGTCAGGAAAATTCAAGCATGGCTCCCAGACTTATGCTTAGGCCCATGTCTAAGGGAGCTATATATCTTTGTGGAACATAATGGAGTGTTCTAAACAAAATATGAAAACCTGTTATAAATAAACCTAATTAAGCATCTTCAGATGAATAAACAGTAGTTTTATAGCCCTTGCTATGAAATCTCATAATCTTATAATTAATTCCATGTTTAATATAAAAATGACAGTTTGAAGGAGTTGCTTTGAGGATTAAATAGGGAAATGTACCACATGCAGTTTTCCTGCTCCATACGCTACAGATTTTACATGGGAATGACGTCACACTAAATAAAGGGGCTGGTCATCTATCACCTGGATAATGTGTGTTAAATAATGATGAATCTGGTACCCTGCATATAATTTCCTTTTTTAGAACTGAGCTCCCAAAAGCTCTTCTTGTTCACATTTCCCAAAATTGGTCATCTCAGTCTGAAGCAGCATCTGTACAGTCTAGGAAAGGTAAGAAAGTGAAAATCAGACTTTGGTTTGCTTAGGATGTATTCCAAGATTATATGACTTGTGTGAGGTATGTTTCCCACTGTTACTAGCACGCTGGATGAGATCTTAATTGATCTCTTGTTCTTTCTCTTCTGGGCAGAATGAAGTCTTTGAAGAGGAATACTGGCTCATAAACTAAATGCTTTCAGCTGTTGCTGCTGAACATAACAATTCCTAAGAAGATTTTTGTCAGTTGCTTAGAGATTTCCTTGTTTTTATGGAGAAGAAAAGGTTGCAGTTTAACCCTTAAACAACTCCTGGCTAACATTACAAGTCACACTGTATGTCTCCTGTAGAAATTTCACTGCTGGAGAAGAGAAGCCTAGTAGAAGGCCTAGTAAGGCCAAGCATTTAGAGATGTGAACATATGAGTAGGTGCAGGATTTAATACAGCCTTAGCATTATGCAGGAGGTCATACTCATTGATTAAATTGCTCTACTCTGTACTTAAACACCGTGAATGAATAAACTTAGACTTAAACATTACTACTGTATGTATATGCAGAAGTTAGGTCAGAAGTGATTGCAGGACAAGACCAACATACAGCCTGCTGACACAACATGAAGCAGTATCTATCTTTCACAGAAAGCCATTTCAAGCCTTTTCCTTCTTTTCTTCCAGAAAGAAGTGACATGCTACATGGTGCAGCTGGAAGATTGGCTTGGCTTGATAATGCACAAGGCTCTGATAATGCACGATCAGAGCCTCGTGAAGTGGTTTAGTTGGAACTCCCCCCCCACACCCCCCAGTTCATAAAATATGCTAAATGAAAAGCAGCAGCACAGTAGGGTGAGAAGGAGTATGTTTGGGAGTTGAAATCCTCCTGTAGCAGAGCTTTGCCTCTGCCTTTTTGTCTCCACAGAAAAGCAGGAGACAATCTTCTTTGTCTGCCTGCCTTGATGGAATAACAGACGACAATCAGTGTATGACTTTGTCTATCTACTGGCAGGTTGTAGTTTTCTGCCAGTTTTTGTCTTTGTGTTGAAGTATGTACTAACATGAAGGCATCTATTAATGTTCTTTTTAAGAATTCACAGGAAATATAATTATTTTTTTCTTTTGTAGATTTAACAGCTCCACCTGTACCCAGTAGGTAAACGACATTCACGCCTTTGGGTGCGAATGCCTGTAGTTCTAAGACAGAAAATGCCACATCAAAGTGTGTTTGTTTATTTGTATGATTGTTTTCTAAAATTAATTTAATCCTCCAGTGATTTTCTCTTAGATTATCTGTAACTTCTATGATCATGTACTTCTTTCCTGCAAGATCCCTGCCTCATTCAGTGTGGAGAGAACTTATTTAATGAGCAACTATCTAATAGTTTTTCCTCTTTGTGTTTTTGCTAACCTTGCTATGTATTACCTTGCTTTAAAAACCACACTGGTCATTTTTTTTGAGTTCTCTGTAAGGCTCGTCAATCAGGGTTTTCTTCTTAAAGCATTTTAAAAAGTAGTCTATTTTGTTCCCATTCCTCTGTGGTAAAAGATTAATTTTATCGAGATTTTCTAGAAAGTATGAATTGAAAACTTAAAATACTAAGGGGGGTGAGGTGGGTGTTTGTTTTGGTTTTGGTGTTTTTCTTGGGTTTATTTTTAAAGTAGAGCGTTCATTTTGGAGAGCTAGTTCCAGGCTTGTGACTTGAATGCAGAGCTTCCACCAAATAAACAGGTGTGATGAAGATGAATAACACACTTTGCTGAGCAACACCTAAGACTTTTGGGACAGGGTGAATCCAGTTGTTCAGAGGTCACAAAGGTAACTTCTTACCATGAGAGCAATCTTTCTTTCCAACACTTTGCGATACCATGCCTTCTGTTTCTTTCAACTTCTGCAGCAAGCAAAGGCCTTGCTATAGGTACCTATATTCAAATTAGTCCTGGGTAATGGTATACTCCCCCCAGTCAATTGGGCAGAAACCCTGAAGAAAAAATAGTATATTACAATCTTTAATTTCACAATTTCTTGCATGTACTTGTGGAAAGATACCAGCTTACAGCTGTGTGGCCAGTCTTATAGTTGACTTCTCTTAATTGTTGCAGCCTTAAACTTTATTGTAAAGTACTTTCTTTTAGGATTTTCTCTTCTTTTTCAAGAGTTTTGCTAAATTGAGTGTGACTTTGGAAGTAAAAGGAAATGTTCTGTTTTCATTGCCCTAAGTTTTCTTACATATTTGTAAATAATTTCTTGTATAACAATATCAAACGAATTCTTAGAACTGAGAATATCTCCACTACCTCATAATTATATTTAGTCCTTCAGTTCTCCTGCATAATGCCTTCAGGAGAGTTAAGGCAGAAGTGGGAATGGAGCATTGGGCAGTAACTATAACTGGAATAAAATCAGATCACAGTGTGTAATGCTAACATTTTTCTTGCTACAATTAGCTTTAACACATGATACTCCGCTAAATTTGTGGAGTGTCTGACCAGTATGTACTGCTAATATATTGGAGAATACGCTGAAGATGTCGATTCTGTACTTATCTATGAAACTTCTAAGCAGCCCATAACCGGTGCTTTGCCTTAGATGTCACAAAATCAAATCCTTATTATAACCCATGAGTTCCATATTAAGCTGGAATTCCAATGGAACTTCATGAGGGACTTTATGTCTGTGGGGTTTTGTAATGTGGCTATGAATACCACTAAGAATGTTTTTCTTAAAAGCTGGATATCCACACGTTCCCTATCGGTAAACCACTGGGTTGCTGAATGAAGATTTTATTTACCACTGGAATAAATACACTACCCAGTATACACATAGTCAGGAACCACATCTGGGAACCATTTGTAGGCTATATCAACAACAGTTAAGTTGTTTGCTGTATTTAGTGCTGTACGTTAGCATTGGGAAGTAGGTATTTTAAATCATTAACTTCTCTGGTTAATCTCTTCATCTCTTCCTTTGAGCATCTTGTTCCTTCTGAACTGGGAAGTATTTTGCCATCCAGTCAATAATGCTCTGAGCCTGTTTTTATGGAAAACTCTACTGTGCTTCAACCGTCGTGCTGCCAAAACAGATTTAGAAAACTTAAGATTTTCATAAAAGGGAGACATATACAAAGCAGACGTGTTGTTTTTTACTGAACTCTCTTTTTTGATAAAAGTGGTTATAGTGTTCTTAAGCCTTCCCCCCCACCCTCCCCCAATAATCTATTACCATTCACTCCATATAACTTCTAGAAAANATTACCATTCACTCCATATAACTTCTAGAAAAAAAAAGGAGTAAAATGCATTGGCCTGACTTAGCATTTTATTTCTAATTTGTTACTTGATGATACGGGTAATGAGAAATGACCCTCTGAATAAAACATTTTTCCTGAATATTTTAATAAGCCATTTACAATTTTTTTTTCCAGCTTATTTATGGCCATAACCATTTGATACTGTATATTTTTTTAAAAGTTGATTGTTGGCACTAGCTGATACACCTGTCATAATATCTATTTACAATATATACACCCTCCCTGCCAAGTTAGCTCATAGTTTACAGTGTGGTAAGTACTGAATTCACAACATGGCACGACTCCGTACAACAATCTGAACTTGTGAAACCAACTGAACGGTGGTAATCTTAGAGGGAGTTTTATTAAGCTGGAGCTCTGCATGGGAGCATATTGGAAATATGCTGCTGAAGTCAAATTAAAATTTATATAATTAATCATTTTGAAATGAATTTTCTTCTCTGTGTGTGTATTTTTGTTCAGGATAATTAGCTAACCACAGTTTGTTTATATAAGGTGTGTGTAATCTGTTTATAGAGCATGGCAGCTGACATAATGTAGCTCTTGGCGAGCTGTGGCATTCCCTTCCCACAAGTAACATTTGAAATGATAAAAACAACATTCAGAGGAATAACTCCCCACCAGGTAAAAATCATTACAGCCCACATTCTCCAATAACATTTTCAGTCCACCTTGTTAAACCTTTCCACGGGAGCAAACACAGGTACAGCCCCATGTGCTCTAACTGTAGAGCGATTCTTCGGGTAGTCTGGGGCCACACCGGTGTGTCTGAACTAAGTTTTTACTGTTGCTGAGAAGTCTGTTTGTTGTAGACCAAAAATGTTATGATATGATCCAGACAGACAGAATGAGATTTGATGAGGGGATTAGAAACACAAGCCCACGTCTCATGTCATTCAGATGGAAATATGACATATTAGGCCGTGGGGAATTTGAGCCCAAGTATTTACTGTGGCTGAGACTCACACCATTGTGCCTGGGCGCTGCTAAGGCTCCCTCCAAGATCACCCTGTGCTGCTCAGACGAGAGCTTTCAGAAACCCCAGGACAGCAAACTTCTCTTTCTGATGGCCCAAGAAATATGCATATTTTTCAGATCAGGATACATGTTTTTCCCTGCAGAATAATAAACCAGGGACCATATAACTATCATTGTGGGAAGTGTTCTGCATGGAAAGGTCTGTGCAAAGGTGGACCGTGGACATCCTACTCACAGCTTCTGGGAGAAAGGCGGCGCTGACAGGAGTGTTATGTCCAGGACTGATTTTGAGCTTGGAGAGGTTTATTTTTCTGTTGTTTTCTCACACAGGAGCTAGAGCTGATGTGAATGTCTCCAGCTTTGATTTGCAGAAGAAACACTGGTGCTTTTTGTAGGGATTCAGTACACTTCAGCAGGTTCTCCAGGATGGAGCCAAACCCCTGGAAGGAAAGAAAGGTAACCCAGCAAAAGCAATGACTGTTGAGGATCGCATTTGCTGGCACCCAAACAGCATAAACACATGTAGTGGGAGGATCCAAATTAGAAGAAATTATCCAGTGAAACAGTCTGGCAAGGGTCCAAGGGCTGAGCTGTGAAACATCTCCTTCCTTCAGTCTGCAGTGGTAAAACCAAGGATGAAGAAGAAAGGACAGTTAAAACAAGTAACCAACTGTGTTGACAAAAGAGTGTGGAGAAGCACTGTTTGTTCCTTCATATCCCTAGATAAAGCAGTTTTCAGTTCTTCATGCTTTCAGCATGATTCTCAGGACATAACAAGAAAGCAGATAGACAAAGAAACGCTGCTGCCTTTTGCTACAGATTGCTGTCAAGGAGACCATAGAATCATAGAATGGTCCAGGTCAGAAGGGACCTCCAAAGGTCATCTAGTCTGAGCTCCCCGCAGTCAGCAGGGACATTCCCAACTAGACCAGGTTGCCCAGGGCCTCCTTGAACTTCACCTTGAATATCTCCAGGGAAGGGGTCTCAACCACCTCCCTGGGCAACCTGTTCCAGTGTCTGACCACTCTCTCTGTGAAAAAGTTTTGCTTAATGTTCAGTCTAAACCTACCCAGTTGCAGCTTGAAGCCATTCCCTCTCATTCTATTGCTAATTACCTCTAAGAGACCAGCCATATAGCATGTCCCATTATTAAAGCAACGCTGGTGTGTGTATGCAAGTGCAGATGTTTGACCTGGAATCTATATGCTCTCCAGCCCATGGAACCTCTCACAGTCACCCCGTTGCACAACCTGCAGGGTCCTTCTGACTTGGAAATTCAATTTAGAGTAGCCACCGATGTTGGTCCTACCCGTCTGTGGACTTTTTTACATGCTGGCTTCATCTGACCACTACTGGTTACTGGTTATTGGATATTAGGAACAATTTTTACACAGAAAGAATTATTAAGCATTGAGACAGGCTGCCCAGGGAAGTGGTAGAATCACCATCCCTGGCAGTGTTTAAAAGACAGGTAGGAGTTGAGCTTAGAGATATGGTTTATCAATGGATTTTGTCAGCGTTAGAGTGATGGTCAGACTTAATGATCTGAAAGGCCCCTTCTAACCCAGGCAGTTCTATGACAGCACCTCTTTTATATCACCTTGATAACACATTTTCCTACTTCGCCACAAATGAGCTCAGGTGTTTGCCCCTTTGCCAGCTCTGAACTGCAAACTCCCTCAATGTGCCCAGAATACCCATTTTTGCAGAACTGTGCTTGTAGTTGAAAAGCCAAAAGAGAGCAGAAAGGATCACATTCTGCCAATGAGTGAACTTAGTGCTGAATTCTACAATGGCCATAAAAGTAGGCGGGAGATTGCAGTTAGGCTTCCCATAGCCACAGTGCTGCAATTCAGGACAGGTGAAATGGGGCACTGACAGTTTTCTTTTGCTGGAAAGGCATGTCAGGAAAGACCATCAGCTGGTACAATGGTTACCTTAAAGTGATTTGAGACTAATGTGCAATTGAAGACCTGCTGCAAGGAGAAAAGTTTCATCTTTATTGAAGCAATTGGAAACTTTGCTGTTAAATTCTGTGACACTGTGACATAAAGACGTGTATTTTCCTTACTGAAGGTAGGGTCAGGGTAGATGTAGGAACAAGATAGGAAGGCAAGGTGGAAGGAGGAGATTGTCTCAATATTCTTTCAATAGTTTGGACTGTGAGGTGTGTGCTGTGCTTATCAACCACTTGCCATGCTATACAGTGTATAAAGCTGGTTGCAAATGCTCTTGCTGCTGGAAACAACCTGCTACAGCAATGGTACAGGACGCAGTGTATGCTGGTTTCTCTGTGAGTAGGGTGTCCTCATACTCTTCTTTAGTATCAGCATGTACCCATTCAGTCCTCTAATAGGTGGGCACTGAAGGCTACCTCATGGTGTAGTGTATCTCATGCAAGAGTGGCAGATATTTTCTCACTAATATTTATAGGTATGTGTGCCTGAAATAGTTATCCTTAGTTCTTTTAGCCTTTTGGGAGATGTTTGCTGTGCATGCACTTCCTCTTCCAGAAAGGTCCACTCTTTGACCAGAATGTTGAGAGAGGGGAATAGGCCATGATCTATGGATTTATTTCTGAGAACATTCCTGCACGATGGTTATGTTTACATTGACAGTATCCTCGAGCCTGCACTTAAAATGTAGATCAAACAATATTGCCAACATGAATTTTTCCTTATTGAGACCTCTAAATATGGAGTCATATTTGCTGTTCTGCCAGTACCCTTGTAGCAGTGTCTGGTTTATATTTATGTGCAATTTCTCTTGTTAAAGGAAGAAAGAAAAGCACAATGGCCAATGTCTGGCTGAAATGTGCAAGGGTGGTTGTTGACTCTATCACTATTTCAGAGGGGTAAATGATAAATAAACCTACAAGGAGTGTGGACTGATGAAGCCTTGGGTAAAATGTTGCTATTCTACCACTTCTAATACTTTCAGGTGACACTAAGGTAGTCACTTAACGGTGGTGAATAGAAATTGGGTAGTTAAGTAGCCTACTCTCAAGCTATTTAATATGCAATGTACTGCTCAGAATCCTGTGACGGTGATGATGGAGAAAAAGAGTCTTGCTTGTTTGATTCATAGTTTGTTAATATTATGTGATCAGTTAAACAGCACGGAATGAATACATAAAATTATTTAATCATTTAGAAATCACAAAATTTGCTAAATGATAGGGTAAGGAAAATTGAATTTGTTTAGCTCTTTGTCATCACAGAACACTCCAAACCAGCCTTTCATTTTCATTATTGGGTCAAGTTACAGTGTCAAATCTACTTCATGGTTATGTATATGAAAGGCACATTTAACCGTCTTCATTAGGAAAAATGCTCTGATTTTTCCTGAAGGCTCGTAAGAAATTGCAGAAAGAATGAAATAATCTTAGGCCACTGATCTGGAAAGTGCTTTCTTTTTTTGGCAGCCTTTCTACTATAAAACAGCAAAAGCCCAGTATCTGTGATGTTACTCAGTTCAGTATATTTCATCCTCTTCAAAAGACTTCATCTCTCTGGACAACCAAAACCCATTAATCTGGGGAAAGAGAGTCAGCACTTAATAATAGAATGTAGCTTTATTGAAGCACTTAAACTGTGGCCAGGAAAAGCAAATAGACTCTGAATCAAGCCAGTGCAGTGAAGTGGAATATAAATGTTGCAGAGCTTATCTATGGAAGCACGTTGTCATTTTTCTGAGGTTTCTATCAAACTTTTAATCAAAACCAAAGCTGAAATTGGCCCACAGTACTGTGATCATTTTTGAATGTTCTGTTCTGTAAAGTCTAGCACACAGATTTATAACGTTTGAACACTGGTACTGTTGCCAAAAGTCACAAGAAAGTTGCAGGTTTCAGACACACATCATCAGTACATGCTATATATCTACCTCAGAAGCAAGGGGAAGTCCATTGGAGATGGCCATAAATGCACTCCAGTGGCTAGAACCAATGACGCTGATAAAGTTGCAGGATGATCTGGGAACTGTGTTACTTTAATGAATAGGAAGGAATGTATTCACAAAGAGCAGCTGCAGACGAGGTAGGCTAAAGACCTGCAGCAGCTCCTGTAAAAGTCAGTGTGGAATACCTCTGGTTAAAGTTCAGCTCTGAATTGCCCTACAAGAATGGCAGCACTGATGTAATATATTGCTTAGTGACATGTGGTTTTTCTATTCCTCCGCTTTTCTTAGCACAGCTGGTCATTGTGCCTCTTGGCTTTCCTACATACAGCAGCAATGTTAGAATCATACTAATATATATATGAAGATAATCTCCCTATATTGCCCATAATGCCTATTGCACATACCTGAAGTTCACGTTTCAAACTTCTTCAGGTAGAAGGATCATGGTAGTGCCACGAGATTTATTTTAGGCTTGCTCCTTGTGTTTTTGTCTTCAGTGCATAAAAATAAGTACTTGCTTATGTGTTCTGACAGACCACGGAGGCAGACTTGCCTGTTAGCAATAGGCAAGTTTCTTTTGCCTGATAATGCATCTCCTAGAATAGCTATTGATCTGGTGATTTCATATAGCACTATATTTTATATACAGATATCAAAACCCACATATCTCATATGTCAGCTACCATTTGTTTATATTAGAAACACAGAAATGAACACAACAGCCTAGACAAAAACCAGAAGAGAGGTTTACCTACTTTTGTATGGATCATAATACCATAAAACTGCTGCAAGGAGCATCAAAAGAAGGAATAATTACATGTACATAATTATCCAATGTTAGTGGAGTGTTTACTTAGTAAATGACATACGTCAAACATTCTCTCACACAAATGTTTTGAAAAATACAGGTTGATCAAAAATATAAAGAGTTTTAGAGCATAAATTAAGGACAGGAGATGCTTTGATTATCATGCACAGGTACTTGTTTTCTCCAAGCAGAATACTGTATGTTGTTGTGTTTTGGTAATGGAGTAAGAGCAAAGAACCGATTTCACGTAAGAAGTAGTAGGTGATGTAAAATGCTGGGGGTTTTTGCTAGTAGGCTGACAAGTTAGTTGCTTGCTTCTAATTAATTAGCAAATATAAAGAATATGCATATGGTGATAAAATAAAATATTGAATTGATTTTGTGAGGCATACCAAATTTGGAAAAATGTAATTCAATTGGTTCTCTCTGTCTGTGTCCTGAACTCCTATCTCATTGGGCGCTGGCTTTGGAGTAACTCCATCCCGTACTAAATTTTCAAAGAATTTCCATCTGGTTTCATGATATTAGCCCAGTGTTTGAAAGGTAAATAGGCATTCAAGCATGCAAGATACTTTGCAGAGTTAACTGACCACGATCAGGGCTTTCTGAGACGGTCACATAGTCAGTTGGGGAAAAACTGACTCATTTATATCAGCATCCAGCTTCATTTTCCTTTATGTAGCCAAGACCCCAAATTACCCTGATGTGCTTGGCTGGGTATGTGATGAATAGGTTGGCTAGAGGAAGGAACTGGTACTGTCTATAATTTCCATGTACCTCTGGGAGGTCCATGTGAGGAAATCTCAAGTCATAATTTAAAGACTCTTCACATGAAGTAGTTCGGGATTATTAGTTTTCTATTTTTTAAAATGAATTGCATAAAGTGCTTTGGACAGTAGGAATAGTAAATGATGACAATTCCTTCAAAACAGAACCCTGTTTCCTGCCTACACATGTATTTCTTCCCTTCTGATTCTTACCTGGCTCCTCTCCCTATGACATCTGAACAACTTAAGCCTTTCATGCCTCTGTTCAACAGCAGCCCTGCAAGTTAAGGGAATAACGATGTTGACATCTAAATGAGTGGATGAGAGGGCCTTCCAGACTCCTGAGTCCTTGGTGAGACCCTACTGTGCACCAGCCCACTCCAAAACCCCAGTGGCTCTGGCTAGAAGGACTCTGGAGTGACCACCACCCTTGTCCCAGCTGTGGTCCATACCAAGACCCATCTCAGTCCAGCTGCTGCCATAATTGCCAACTGCGCTTGGTCCCTGTAAAACATCCTGGTGGGACACTGGGAAATAAAACAAGTGAGTGAGTATCCTAACCTTTAGAAGACCTGTTAGTAGCAAAGCTATTTACATATTCAAAATAGCAAAGGGCACGCTGTTTACAAATAATATGTTTTGTGTTTACAGCATCCATTGAAAATCATTAGGTAGCAGGGATCACAGAACTGCTTCCAGCTAAGCCAGAAATGCAAGAGTCAGCTGTTACTAATAAACTCCAATTTCAATTGATTGAATAATTATTTTATTCAGCCAGTTTTCTTTTGAAAATGGTTACATCAAATAGTTTGAAAACTGTTCCAGATGTCAGTTGTTCTTTCACATTGGGAATGCATGAGCAAATGGAAGATAGGTCATTTGATCAATAAAAACAACATACATAAGTATGACCCCCTATTCTATCTTAATAAATCTGACAATCGATTTCACTACTAAGAAAACTAAACCTGAGGGTTCTTTTCCTAATTTAAACAAAAATTCAACCATGATTTTGTCTGTAGTCAAAGAACACACTCCCATGTCCTTTCCAGCAACGAGTATCTCTGGATGTTTGGCGCTGAAAGCTTTAATCTTGATACAGGTTCATCCTTCCTGATGCTATTCAACATAATGGCAGGGTTTACTGAAAGTCTTCAGTGAAAGCTACTAAGAACACATTGGGCTTTTGATTGAATGACTCTTTTGTGAATCACACTGCTTTCTGTAGAAAATGTTGACTCTTGGTTGAAATTGCCGGAAACCAAAAGTGCTACCTTGGAAGTCCTTTCTCCATTCTTCCTATCCTCACTTGCTTCTATGTCCAGCTTCCCAGGTCAGATTACACTGCCTGTAAAGCATTTAAATGCCTCTTAGAGCAGAGAGATACGGTTCACTGTGGAGGCAGAGAGGACAAAATGTCAGAGCAAAAAAGTTTACAAACAAATGCCTTTCTTCCCTCTTATCCAGGCTCTTATTCCTCCCCTCTGAAATACTGATCTACACCAAGACTAAGTTACTTATTAACATATTAGTCATACTTTTGACAGCTTAATAAGATTCAACAGCACATTTTAAAAAGCTGACAAGCATTTCAAAATATGATTCCTGACATGTCATTTAAAATAATTCTATTCTAAGGTACCTTCCTTAAAATAAAGACAAACAAACAAAAACATAAATCCAAACAACAACAATTCACCACGGTCTTTTAGGGCTCAAAATAGTGAAATTTGTTTGCTGAAGTTTCAGAAGGTCTAATGCAGTAAATAAAGCAGACATTTATAATGTCTTTCTGTGGCCTGTAAGGATGTCAATACAATGAATATTGTAGTTTATGTTGACCAGCCACAAAGAAGTGTTAATTTATGAAGATTAATGAGCTCTATCATAATGATTTGCTCCTGAGAAACAAAAAAGTTCTGGATCAAATTCTGGCTACCATAAACTTAGGTGGGGAATTTAGTCACTGACTTAATAGCTTTGAACTGCATCAGTATCATACAAATCATGGTATCATGGAATGGTCCAGGTCAGAAGGGATCTCCAAAAGTCATCTAGTCTGACCTCCCTACAGTCAGCAGGGACACCCCCAACTAGACCAAGTTGCCCAGGACTTCCTCCAGCCTCACCTTAAATATCTCAGGGAAGGGGCCTCAACCTCCTTCCTGGGCAACCTGTTCCAGTGTTCCACCACCCTCAGAGTAAAGAGCCTATTCCTAATATCCAATCTAAATCTGCTCTTCTCCAGCTTGAACCATTGCCCCTTGTCCTGTCCCTGCTGGTCTTTGCAAACAGACCCTCCCCAGCCTTCCTGTAGCCCCCTTCAGGTACTGGGAGGCTTCTCTTAGGTCTCCCCGGAGCCTCCTCTTCTCCAGGCTGAACAACCCCAGCTCCCTCAGCCTGTCCTCACAGGAGAGGTGCTCCAACCCCCTGATCATCTTTGTGGCCCTCCTCTGGACCTGCTCCGTCAGGTCCATGTCCTTCCTATCTTGAGGGCTCCAGACCTGCACACAGGACTCCAGGTGAGGTTTCACCAGAGCAGAGCAAAGTGGCAGAATCACCTCCCTGGATCTGCTGCCAACACCTCTTTTGACGGAGCCCAGGATGCGATTGTCCTTCTCGGCTGCAAGTGCACACTGTCTGCTCATGTCCAGCTTCTCAGTAAATATGCTCGAGACACTTCTCTGCACTTCTGCATTAAAGTTGCCTTCTGGGAGTAGTTCCGTGGCACCTCTGGAGCCCTGCACAAGAGTTGTGTGGGAAAGGACTAATTGGTCTGGGACAAAGTTAATGCCAAGGACTCTTCTGGCAATCAGCAGCACTGCCATCCGGGCTAGAATTTCACCTTCTCCATCCAGTGTCTTTTAACTGAAGAGTACTTGCCCCTCATTTCTCTGTTCCTCCCATCATTTCAATAGCTGGAAGAATAGTTCATAAATAAAGGCATTGCCTGATTTTTTGCCAGTTCAGTTCAAAAAGAACAGGAAGATTTCTAGCAGAGGAGCTAGTTAGTTGAAAGCTGGATTTGACTGAATTACCTCCCCCTTTTCCCCCCGCCCCAAGGAAAAGAAATCTGTGGAGTAATAAAATTTTAAGTGTCCTTAAAACTGTAAATGTTAAGCAACTATTTTATTGAATTGCATACCATATGCCACATTTGGCATGCATTAGAATCTGCAGGTTTTTTATGTGTTTTTCTTACTGCTCAGTAACTAGTACTTAGTTAAATATTTAATCTGAAACTTCTTAAATACAGAAGTAGCCCACATGAGTTTATAGTGTCCTGTCATGCTAGAAGGGAAAAGTTAAAAGTCTGTAACTCTTGAAAGCTTTGGAGTCAAAACCCATACACGATCAATAGATATCACCTCCCCGATGGATCACTGAAACTTAGCTTACATGCTAACATTACATCATTTTTACAAATGAAATTGTCCTGTAGAGCAATCTTAATGCTTCCTCCTATCTACCATGCATCTATTTGAAAATAAGCATTTAATTTGCATGTGTAAGCACATGTTCTTTCAAGGGGAGGGAAGCCTAAAAATGTTTCCCCTAAATCTGCAATTAAGCATTTAAATTCATTTTCTGTTTTTCAAAAGTCTTCACTGTGAATTATCTCCTCTTGACCATCTGTGCCATATCTTCTTCCCTCAATTATGACTCCAAAGGGATGAGAGTAAATCTTTGTCCTGTATTTTACAGTACTGATGTTTTTTCACATATAAGAAATCATAAAAGATTCTGAAGGCAGAAAGGGCTCTACCACATGCTAATTCATGTTAAAAGTTATTACAATTAATTTTTTTAGCCTTTTTAAATAAGAAAAGTGTTGCCAGAAGGAAGAATTTTAGACCACATAGAGGAAGAATTGCTGGCTTTTCATTTCCTCTTTTAGGTTGTAATGCCATAAATAAATTTGGGGGGAGAGGGGTGCGGGGGGGCGGAGAATGGGTGTAGAAGTATTCACTTAACAGAACCAGTTTAAAAACAAAAAAACCCCACCCCAGAATAAAGCCACAGTTTGCCACAAGCTAAAGGGTTAAGAACTCAGAGCCTCTTCTACTCTACCTTTCCTCCATAGTGACAGGACAGTTTCATAGGTGAGATACAAAATTATGGCAAATTTTTCACTTGTATTTTACCTCAAGCACCTGCATTTTTTTTTCTCTGAAAGTAACTCCATTGGAAGTATGGAAGCCTATAGTAATAAAAGTCTAACTTTTGATGAAAAATAAAAAAAACATAATAATCAACAAAGCAAATGTACTTGTCTGCTTTCCTAAGGCACAACAGAAAAGATGTCTTTCTCCAGAATTTTCTTTTAAATTTATTTTTTTAGGATGTATTGAAATTACAAAGCTTTTATTTTGTTAACAAAAGTCCTTCCTAAAATCTTCCTCAATTCTGATCACAGATGGAGTGCTTTAGCTTTTACTCTTTCTGATCACCAGAAATATTAAATCAAACCATGATCTAGAGTCATCAAAGGGATAATATGCCATGAAAAGATGAAGTTAATTCAATTTCAATAACTTTATTGGCAGTATATGGCACCCAGGTACAGTAGAAGTTAATCAAGACAATGAGTATCAGACATCTGCTCACTGAAAATAATTTAGTATTAATTTAGTGTGGATTTTATAGGCAGAGAGCTAACTTCTGCACTAAAACATCAGCTGTTTTTAATGCTGCTTAATATGCAAAATCAGCACATTAGTTTGGCACAGATTTCTAATGGAACAGTCCTGACCTTGTATCAGATACTAAAATTGTGATTATGCAGAGAAAATAACTGTCTTCAGAAAATTTGACATTGATGATAACTTTTAAAACTGTGGTGTGTTTTCCACTGGGAAAAGGGTCACTTGAAACTCAGAATTTGTTCCCTTCCTGTTCATGTTATATTCTTGAACAGAACAAGTTGTTCTTGATTTTTCATTTGTGGTTATTCATTGTAAATAGATACTTATCTGCTGTATAACTTGCTTATCCAGAAACTCCGTTGGAAGGTGAGTGATTCAGATTGATTCCACTGCCCTTGCAGCATTTCTCATTGAGAAATGCTAAATGCTTTTAATTGAGACTGTAACAAAACTGATAGTGTTTCCCATTTCAGTTGGTTCCCTTTATAACTTTTAAAGCTTTCTTGGAAGCCATCTTAATGGAGCATTCCTCCCAGTGCAATGGTTTGTTAAAATATTTGGGCAAACCAAACATCCGAAGAGGTATGTTGCAAATATGAGTCAAGTGGAAACTGAGGTTTTAAAGTGTGTTTCAAAAAAGTATTATTTGTAAGTTATCTTCTTTTTTTTTTTTTCCCTTTTTTTCTTTCTTTCTTTTTTTTTTTTCTGTCAGGATGTTCCATCAACATCATAATTTCAGGAAGGATAATATCCAGGAAGAATTCAAAGCAAGTTGCTTCTTGTAAACTATCTTCTGTTAGCTAATAGTGGGCTCTTTTAACTAGCTTCTAGTAGGGCATTAACCACTGTTTAGGAAACAAAGTGAAAGAACTCAGTCAACATCCTGTAAATCCAATACGTACTGGAGTTTTAACATAGCAAAGTATTTGTCAAAAAGGTAGCAATGAGAGGGAATCTGCAGATAAGTCTAAAACTGTTTCTGTAAGCAGTAATTTTTTCTTTGAAAAAAAATCAGGTTAACAAGTTCTTTTTCAATGGCAAAGGCATGAAAGACACTGCATTAATATCTTGTCAATGGTAGATGGATTTCTCTATGACTAATTAAGTGTTACAGCTGCCATTATTCATGTTTAGTGGCATCCTTGGGAAAGACAGTTTACTTTTTCCTTTCAGCTCTACCGCAGTTGCTTTCTTACTCATTAATTCCCAGAGAGGCACGAGCACTGCGGCGCATATAACTAACTGGGGAAACAGGCTCAGGGGCCAGGCAGGCATACATCCTCTTTCTTAGCTGTCTTCTGTGCTGCTGAGAAACCTGCAGTCAGGAGGACTACAGCAGCCTAAGTTTAGACTCGTGGATAAGCCTCAGCCTTTCTACTTAATGGCATGTATTGCTGGTACGCAAATACGCAATGAGCTGTGTATCTGTGTGCTTTTGTGTGGCTTAGCTTATACTGCAGTTGTTAAGTACCAGATTATTTTCTCTGTACAAACCTATTCAATTAGCCACGTCCATAAATAATGCATTAAATGTTATGCTGAGCTTCCTAATAAAGCAGGTTAGAATCATAGAATCATAGAATTATAGAATGGTTAGAGTTGGAAAAAGATCATAAGATCATCAAGTTTCAACCCCCCCTGCCCTGGGCAGGGACACCTCCCACCAGANTGGACACAGTACTCCAGGTGGGGTCGCATGAGAGCAGAGTACAGGGGTAGAATCACTTTCCACGTGCTGCTGGCCATGCTTCTTTTGATGCAGCCCAGGATGGGGTTGGCTTTCTGGGCTGCCAGTGCGCACTGCCGGCTCTTGTTGAGCTTCTCATCCACTATCACTCCCAAGTCCTTCTCCTCAGGGCTGCTCTCCAGCCATTCTCTGCCCAACCTGTATTTGTGCTTGAGATTGCCACGTCCCAGGTGCAGGACCCTCCACGTAGCCTGGTTGAACTTCATGTGCTTTGCACTAGTCGACCTCTCCAGCCTGTCCAGGTACCTCTGGATGGCATCCTTTCCCTCCAGTGTGTCAACCGCATCACCGAGCTTGGTGTCATTGGCAAGCTTGCTGAGGGTGCACTCTATCCCACTGTCCATGTCTCTGACAAAAATGTTGAATAGCTATGCTCCCAGTACTGGCCCCTGAGGAATGGGGTTGGTTGAATGAGGTTGAACCATTCCTTTTAATATTGTCATTGTGACCTAATACAAGAAAAATATTTTTATTTTTTTTTTTCCCAAAGGGGAAGTAAAAGATTAACACAATCTCAAGTGGAATCTTTGTGGTAAGGAGGAGGAGAATAAGTTTGAAGGTTTACCTTAAACTACCCCAGTGGCAATGAGGTTTAGAAAGTTCAGATTCACCAGTCCACTCTCAGAATACTAATTCTACTCAAATGGCAGGCAATGTCATGTCTGTATATAGCACAAAGTGCAATGGATTGTGCAGTCAGAAAGAAATTGTTGATTTGCTAGCAGAGTTAACAAACATTCTTTGTTAAAAAAAATATATATATATTGTGCTTGGCTTAAAGTTAAAAGTTAAAGAATCAGATTTTAAAGTGGGATGAGAAAAAGGAAATTAGACTCTTTAATTCCTGATACTTGGTTCTTCCAGTCTGTTTACAGAAGCTTTTTGTCACCAGGAGTGATAGACAGCGGAGGAATGATTTTCTAATTATTATTTATTTTAGCAGACCTACAAACTGTGCTTTGACCTAAAGACTGAGATTCCAAAGACCTATTCTCCTTGGAACCATGAAGCTGAAGAAACACAGACAAAGTCATGAACAAGTGCATCTTTTTTTTACCTGTCATGAGGAGAATAAAGCTTTTATCATCTTTAATAATAAATGACCACAACAGTTATTGCTTTCAGTGTAAGAATCTACAAGATCAAGGTAATAAAGAATTCTCTGAAAGCATACAATGGGGAGTAAAAGCTATTCTAGTATAGTGAAACAGGAATTCTTACCAAAATGGTGGTTATCCATTTAAAATGAAGGATACTCAAGGAAAGGAAAAGACCGTAGTTGGGCTTTTTTGAGGCATTAGAATCACAGTCAGCTGAAAGCTTTGAGTAATGAACCAGATGATACTATGTGAGGTTGTCCATCTAAGCTTCCCAGCAGTAAGGAATTTACTATAACAATTTATGGACTTTGGTTCCCATGGAAGGAAATATGTGTATGCCTTTCCTGATGCAACTGAAAGTAAAAGCTGAAAGACAAAGTAACTGTTCCCAGGGCTTTTCACATTAGACTTGATTTCTGCATTAATCATCTCTATCACAAACAGTCCTTGGCTGTAGTCCATGAAGACAAAGGAATGATTTCACAAAGCAAAGGAAGGCATTTTTCATTTACTTGTGGATGTCCTCAGTCTGAAAGGTAATCTTTCAATAACAGAGAAATTTAATATGAAAGAAATGCTATTGACAAGTAAGGTTAAATGGATTGAAGGGATGTTGAGTTTCATGTCAGATCCTAAGTAAAGACACTTGCCTTTATGCCCAGTATGTTCACAGCTTTGAATCCTGGAAATGTTAAGCCTAACCTTAACTTTCCTTTCTTTTCCTTGCCCTTCCTGGCAATTGCCAAACTGTGTAAACCAACCAGGATGTATATTGTCTCACTTAAAAGGTTTCCCACAAAACCTACAAGCTTTTCCACACACAAAAAAAAAAAAAAAAAGAAGAAAAAAAAAATTTCACAACAGAAAGGTCTGAGAAATGCCAGTCTGTATTTAATGTGCAATGTAATTCGCAGCCTTCACACCCACATCTGGCTGCTGAGATGCTCAGAGCCTGGAACAACACACAGAGTAAATACGTGTAAACTCACGCCTGAAGTCAAAGACAGCTGATACAAAGTCAGAATTTCTTGTAACGAAGAGTTCTGTGTAAATAAATATTTAGGAAGAATGTATAGGGATTTTTTTTCCTGTTTCCACTGGGGACATTTTCCTTTGTGAGGCTAAAACAATGCTGAGTTTGGGTTATTGGCTTAGCCCTGTTTCCCCCAGCATTCTTGGGTGCAAGGTAGCCTAGTAGGACATTCAGCAAAAGTCATCTGCAAGGCTTGGAACAGGGTTCCCAGATCTACCCATCTACTGGGACACCTATGGAATAAGGAGTTCTCCTGATGTAGACAGGAAAACGCTGGGAGCTCAGGAGGTGAGCTGGCAAGAATTTAGACAAAGTTTATAATAGAACTCATTTTTCATCAAAAATTTGCCTGACTGGCTTAATATCATACAGTGTTTTGATGGCTACTTTTGCAGAGAAAACCCCTTTCATTGTAAGTTTCCGATCAGCTTCAGTGTTGTCATGTCACCTACCTTCTGGTTTATCTTTCCTTTTGTGCTGTGGAAACATTAGCATTTCTGCACTTCATGGAATGCTTGTGAGCAAGAATGTTTTTCATGTTCTATAATGTGCCTGAATTGACACATTTTCCTCTGCAAGATGAAGGTATAGAGCTGTTGGGCTAAAGTTCCAAGCTGGCTTTTGGTTTGTTTGGGTTTTTTTGTTTGTTTTTGGAAGAGGTTTCGGAGGGGGGGGG
>VXBJ01003360.1:487949-500239 GCA_013400055.1 Nycticryphes semicollaris | reverse complement strand
TGGGGAGATAGGTGGCAAGTGGAAGGGCAAAAGCAGAATCATTTGGGGACCTCTGGAGGTCATAGCCTGACAGTTAGACAAGTTTGCTCAAGGCAGATCCATCAAAGTTTTGAAAATCACCAAGGATGGAAGTTCGACAGCCTTTCTCAAGCAACCTGCTGTTTTTCCATTGCTGCAGCTTGTGTCTGTTGCCTCTTGTAATATCACTGTGAACCTCTGGCTCCATCTCTGCTGTAATCACTTGGCAGGTAGGTGAAGGTGACAGCAGTATTCCTACCTCTACCCTTCTCCTCTTCATACTGAACAACCCCTATTCTGTCAGTTCCTCCTCATACACCACATGCTCCAGCACCTCGTCATCTTGGTGGCTCATCACCATCATGGTCCATCATCAACCGGACTCCCTCCAGTTTGTCAATGTCTTTCTTGTACTATGGAGCCCGAAGCTGGAGGTGTTACTCCAAATGTGGTCTCACAGGTGCTGAATACAGGAGAACAAATGGTCTTGGCCTCCTAGCAAGAGTATTCTCTTGACAATGCAGCCCAGTAAGTGACTGCCCTTCATACTGCTGGATCTTGTTCCCCAACATCCTCAGCACCTTGTCCAGATGCAGGACTTTGGATGTGTCCTGGCCTTGGGAAATGGTGGATGCATGAGTGCATTCTTCTCCATTGTGCTTTAAAACCCAGTTTGTAATCACTGACATATCGCTTGGGTAATACAATCCAAATAATATTGTTGCCTCTAAGTACTTATATCTGTGACTGGTTTGGGCCCAAATGTATTGCAGGGAAAAACAACAAAATGAGGCTCTAGAGGTAATAATTTAGCTTTCTGATTTGAATGCTGTATGTGTAGGATGAAAAATGTATCCCTTAGGATAATGGTTTTTTTCAGTGGGGTTTTCATTTTAACACCCAAAAGCTATAAATATTAAATGCATACCCACGTTTATTGCAAATGTTACTGTGCATGTGTTTGGACAGCTATACACTTAGCTATGCTTGAATGAGATACAAAATCCTGATTTGCCTAAGTAAGCGTCACTGAAATTCCTGCCACATATTCAGGCACTGGATCTTAGCGAAGGCTTCCAAGACATGGTCAGAAGCTTCTGGGCTTAGATCCCTTTGCCGACTCAGCATTCAAAGAAACAGGATGAAGAGAAAGTCTTTGCCAGATAAGAGAAGGAAAAGCATTTTGCTCTTCTGGATGCACAGACAGGGAATTGTGCAACTCCATTTGCCTAAAACCACAGTCTGAATAAGCCTGGGTGAGGGTTGGCAGGTGCATCCAGAAAATCAGCCTTTGAAAATGTGTCCCTACAAACCCAACTGTTGACTTGCAGCAGACTGAAGATAAAATAAAAATGGCTGTGATGGCACTCTGGCCACCTTTCCACTGCACCATAAGGGGCCAAAAGGCTGCAGCACATAAATCCTATTAAAAATATTTTGCTCTCCTTACTCTTGGCTAGCTTTCACTTTTTTTTTGCATGTAAGGTAGTAGGTGGGATGGAGTCTTAGCAGAATTGAAATCAGTAGGCATTTTCAGTGTGGATTTTCACTCCAGGAATGGAATCAACACCTCAGCTCTAACTTAAGCCATTTAAAAGTGACTTATGTTTTCCAAGACAGCAATCTGGACTCTTCTGACCTCAGTAGTGAGAACAGAGGTGCCTAATGTGAAGGTTATTCCAGCAGGGTGGATACCTATCTTGGAGATCTACCCTGCTTGCTTCAGTTTTCCATTTTGGAGACAAATTTTACAGCTACATATAGACTTCTCAAAGTGCTTGATTAACACCTAATATAATTTTGTGTACTTTAACCTTAAAATATGCTTGCAAGAGTTAGGTACCACAGATATGGAATGTGATCTCTCACTCTACAATGAGGTCATAGTGGTTCAATAGGGAGGCAAGTGAAGATCTGCACCTACTTTGTTCCACTGCTTAATCTCAGTCTGCCATAAAGATCAGGAAAAGGACTATTAGAACAGGGGATGGGGTTTCTGTGTTAGAATTTTCCTTGGATCTGATCTTGTTCTGCATGTAATGAGATTGATTTACCGCCTAGTGGAAAGGATTAATACTGAGCATACAAAACTGGTAACAAAGGCAAAAAAAAAATAGACTGTAAAAAGTTGAAATGTCAACAGTCTTGCGTGCACAAATTGAACTGGTAAAAACCCAAATATTTTCTGACCTCCTGTATTTGAAATTGTTCATACGGTTGTTTTGTTATGCATAATGCTTTGCTGTGGAGTTGGAAATTCCTTGTGCTACTCCCTTTTTCTAGGGTAAATCTTTATTAAGCATTTTGATAGTAGAGATCCAAGTGCAGTCAGGGATCAGGCCCAGGACTTTCTCCCTAGAATCATTAGAAATGTTAAAAATTTAATCAGCTAGGAATTCTTAACAGTAATAAAACTAGTGATTTTTTTGTTTTACAATTTTATTTGTTTGAGTTTTAAACTGAACTCAGAAACACAGGCTTCAGAAATCCAAAATATCAGCCCTGCCTCTTGGTTGTCAGCAGAAAGTGCACTTTATAGAGAAGAAAAAACCTAAAAATCCTAGGACTTCAGCATGTTGTATGTTTGTACTTTGTTTCAACGGCTACTTTTGATCTCATAGCGTAACTTTGGTGAGTGTTAATGGCTCAGAAAAAGAGAAATAAAAATGATAAAGTCGGTGCTTTATTCTGTATCACAAACAATAAATGCAAACTTTTTTAGTCACTGGAGAGATCCAGCTGACTGACTTAGCTGGAAGGCTCTGCAAAGCTTTAAAATGGCCATGGTGATCTGCATTGGGCAGAGCAAAATATACAAACTCTGCTAGAGTCACAAAACCTTTGTGGAACTGGATGCATGAAATAACTAGTGAGCAAAGCAGTCAAATAAATCTGACTGTTTCATTTAGTCTGGGCATAAGAGACAGTGACCTCAAGACATTGTCTTTCATGTTTTCTGCTTCCAGAGTCAAAAACTCATGACTGTGGGAAATCAAAAGCAAATAATAGGTTTGCATATTTCAAACACATTCCCCATGACCTTCCCCATAGCCATAAAATCATAAAATCATAGAATTATAGACTTGCCTGGGTTGGAAGGGACCTTTCAGATCATCGAGTCCAACCATCAACCTAACACTGACAAAACCCATCACTAAACCACGTCTATAATGTTTCTAAGCACTACATCTACCTATCTTTTAAATACCATCAAGGATAGTGACTCCACCACTTCCATGGGCAGCCTCTTCCAGTGCTTAATAACCCTTTCCATGTAAAAATTTTTCCTAGTATTCAATCTAAACATCCCCTGGTTCAACCTGAGGCTGTTTCTTTCTCGGCCCTGAGCCATCCCACTGACTATTCAAGCACCGGTCCATCACATCCCCGGCCTGGCTGAGAGGGCGTGATGCTGTGGGATAACAATGCAAAGTGCCTGCACAGCAAGGGGCTGGCCCGGTGCCGAGGGCAAACCTGTGATGGATGCTCCCAGTCAAGGCTCAGGATTCCCAGATGGGTAGGCAGCTCCGTGGATTGGCTAAGTGCCCTCATTACTCACACTCTGGACAGCCTAAGTGCCTCCATTATTCACATGTGGGCCCACTGTATCTTGAGGAAAATATGTATCTTTATTGTTTACTCAGTCACAGCGCAGCATTTTATCAAGTTTAATGTTGGTGAATGAAGTATGCAAACACATGACCTTTTTAACCTTTTTTAAAGCTATCATGCTGGTAGGTGATTGCAGAACTAAAAATAGACTGACCTATTATATCACCAAGGCAAATGCTGTGCCAGTGAAGGATTTATGTCTTTAAGTGGGGGGGATGAATCAGATATAATCAGATGGATTTACTCCTGATCATAATGAAATTTGATTTTTTTCTAATGGTGTTCCTATTCTGAAAACCAGAATGGAAGAAATATAAATGAAACTAACGCCATTTAAATTTAGGATAAAGTACAAAAGCAAGTCGTTAGAGATGAAGGGCATTTAGTTTCTTAAATAACACTGTGTTATGGATGAGATATAGCCATTTATTTTACTGTTATTTAGTACTGATTAAAGTCTTTATACCAGCACTAGTGTATCAGTATATCACTTTTACTTGCTGTATGTCAAAAGAAGGTAGTTTGTATTCAGATTCTGAAACACTGAAGCTGGTTAAATAATTTTTTGCATATAACACAAATTTTAAAAACTTTTCAGGAGAAGGCAGAGGGTAAGTGAAAAATCCCTTGCAGCTGTACACATTACGTTTCATGCCAATAGGGACACCAAGGACTGAGTGGCACTCACAAGCACTGCTTGGTTAGAAAGGGTCCTCAAAAACCCCCCAAAAGGAAGTTGTAGAGAGGTGGGTGTTGGCCTCTTCTCCCAAGGCAATAGTGACAGGAGCAGAGGAAATGGTCTGAAGTTGCAGCAGGGGAGGTTTAGACTGGATATTGGCATGAATGACTTTACTGAGAGAGTGGTCAGGCACTGGAACAGCCTGCCCAGGGAGGTGGTGGATTTAAGAAACCTGTAGATGTGGCACTTCAGGGCATGGTCTAGTGCCCAGGATTGTTGGGTAGGGTTATTTGTTTTGTGTGTTGGGGTTTTTTTTGTTTGCTTCTTTGCTTTTTGTGTGTATGGTTGGACTTGATGATCTCAAAAGGTCCCTTCCAACCATGAAGATTCTGTGAAGTTCCACATTAACATTCACCAAACCAGAAAGAAGTAAGATGAAGAAGAGCAGATCAGCCAAACAACTGATGTGGCAGTTCTGGTCTTCTGCAGAATAATAGCACAAATCAAAAAGCTGTACACAGACAACTTACCCAACGGGCAATAAGGAGATGTCAATTCAAGTGCATGAGCTGGCACCTTTAAAAAATTACTACCAAATTGTTTGGAGAACAGAAGATATGTCTTCCTTTCATTAAATTTAACGCAAATTTTCTAGGAGTGACTTTGATAGCACTTAAAAATTAATTCCAGTTTAAAAGGCCCTTGAGGAATTATTTCATGATGTAGCATTATCCATTTTGACATGGCCAAATCCTGCTCAGTGCTGTTACCCTAATCATGGGAAAAAGCTGTGGAAATGACTGCATTTTTTCTGCCTTTATATTGAAAACAGAGCAGGAAATCTACCTGAAATGACTGATGTATCTGCTAGAATGATAGGGTGGCAGCAGATGCTTAAATATCTTCTCCTCTTGCTGCGAACAACTTCATTCAGACTGGTTGTGTGCAGAAATATATGTAATATATATATTTTTTTTTCCATTTCTAGCTGCAGTTGGTGGAAAGATTCACAGCTGGGTGGGATGTGGAACACCTTCAAATTCAGCACAGGTCGTTTACTCTGATGGAATATGCAGACTTTCTGGGGGGAAGTGAGGATGCTTAAAAGGCCAGAGGATTTAATTTGCAGAGAACAGACAAGTTCTTAGACCAGTTCACTTAAGAGGCAAAGCAGAAAAGTCGAGATCTGAGTCTCTGGTGTTCTGTATCGCCCGTGTCCCCACCTTGCTGTGTGGTCTGTCTTGAGTTATTTAGACTTTGACTCTTTACAGCTTTAGCACCCTGCCAGCACAATGGAACGGCATATGCTATCCTTCTCTGAAGCCCTCTTAAACACTCTGATACCTCTGAATAGAAAAAAACGCTATATGAGACCAGTTTCTTATGGTATGAGTGCCAATTTCTAGCTAACGTAATGTTTTGTCTCATATGGCCCTGGATTTTTTAAACCTGTCAAAGTCTCCTAGATCTATTGGAAAGTCTAACAGGCAATGTGAGATTGTTCCCATTGCTGAATTTCGACTTAATAGGACAACTTTTCTTGTTATTTATGTAAGACATAAGGCACCATACAAATCAGAGCTCATTATCACTGTATTTGGTGCAATTCTTAATGTAGAGGCAGTGGAATTACCCACGGACCTAAAAAAAATAACCTTTCCTGCCCTCCCCGCTTCAGTCTGTAGCAGGGTTGCATCTGTTGCTGTTCCTGCCAACCAACAAACCTGGGTAATCTCGCTGCTGGTCCTTCTGCTGATTTGTATTGATTATTCCTCTCACCTGAACATGACGAGAAGTCTGCATTTCCTTATTGAACGCACAAAGCCAGATGCTGAGAATACAAACATCCTCTGCTACCCCTGCAGTAATAACAAACACTCCAATTAAGCCAGGAGCACAGACCTGCTTCAAGCCATTTGAAGAGAAGACCGGATAACTGCCCACGCCACATTTAAAGCAGTGTTTGGACTGGTGACAAATGGAGAAGTTCTATCCGCAGGGCTCAGGCAGCGCCAGTGCTCATCTGGAGAAGTCCCGCGGCTCTACTCCGGAATACAAAGCAGAAGCACTCGAAGGCAGCCTGACTGTGTCTAGCAATGTGTCATGTGGTTTGTTCCAATTTACTAATTGTAAATTAGTAACTGACCTGACCTAAATATACCCTTCGGTGACATTTTGGGTCACGGTTATTTTACAGGCAAGACTTTTTCTTTCTCTTCATCCTTAGCTGTGTCCTGCATAGACAGATGCAAAATAAGGAACCCTACCACCAGTATAAACCATATTCTATATTTTCTGCAGTGCTTCATTCACGAGGAGGAAAAGGAATTAAGAATTAAGTGAGGAGTGAACTACCAGCTAACTGAAAATGCTGGTTATATTTCAACAATAAAACAATTATACAGAAAGCTATAAAGTTATGTATTGAATTCACCCTATACTTTTACAGTTGGAGGCTTATAAATTTCCTCTGCTGGGAGATATTAATCATGGCTGATCTTCCTTAGCAAAGCTGGCAGAAGGTAATAAATGTGATGGAAGAGAAAAACGAATCCTTAAACTTGAACTAGCTCAAGACGCTTGTTTTTTTACCTTCATTTACAAGCTTGTAGCCTGCATCTTAATTTCACCTTAAAAACAGCCAAGGTTATGCCTCTGTTGATGCTGTAGATATTGGTAATCTTTCTGTCTTGTGATCTGGTACCTTCCAAAAAGAAAGAGTGTGTTTGTGGCTGGGCAACATGGCATTTGGGCAGTGCTGACTTTATATTCAGGTGCTTTGGAATGACAAAGTCTGGCAGATTGATTTGTGTGCTAACACAGTCTTGCTAGCATTTGTTTTCTCTATACTCCCACCTTCCCTACTTCCATTGCATTTATTTGTCAGATCTTCATTGAAATATGTTATCGGTAGTAGGGAGTATCTCTGCTGAGACAATAGTAAGAGCAGGTAGGGAAATTGTGCTGAATCCTGACTGGGACTTGGTGGTTGCAGTGCAATAGAAGTAAAGAAATTTTTAACTAATTGTCAGTGTTTGAATGCTGAGAAGGCTTGAGTTCAGTTCATGAGGGGTTACATAGAATCATAGAATCATTCAGGTTGGAAAAGCCTGGAGTCCATGGAGACCAACCATCAGCCCCACTTTACAAAGTTCTCCCCTACACCACATCCCCCAACACCACAGCTAAACAAATCTGAAACACAGTCAGGGAGGGGGACTCAACCCCCTCCCTGGGCAGCCCATTCCAGGGTCTGACCACACTTTCTGGGAAAAATGCTTTCCTAATGTTCAGCCTGAACTTACCCTGTTGCAGCTTGAAGCCATTCCCTCTTCTTCTATTGCTAATTCCCTGTGAGAAGAGACCAGCACCAACCTCTCTACAATGTCCTTTCAGATAGTTGTAGAGAGTGATGAGGTCTCCTCTCAGCCTCCTCTATCTCAAACTGAACACTCCCAGCTCCTTCAATCTCTCTTCATGATAAATGGTTCCATCAAAGGGGCCTGATAATATGGATTTTCCATTTTTATGTTTGGGTGAAATTCTGACCCTTCTTGCCAAAAACATAGGTTTGAACACCTTTACTTATTGTTAAATGCCCGTAGGGAGAGCTGTCAAAACAAAATAGCCAGAATTTTATGTTATTTGGCTTGTGCCTGTGTCTCTTTCCAGCAATATATTTTTCCTCTAAGAAAGATAAAAATTGCACCAGTTGGGCTGATGTATCTGTGCTTGTAGGATTTGTTTTTAACACCAAGACAATGAAATTGGAAGTGATCCCGTTAATAATTGCTGTATAATAATTTATATATAATTTGCACCCGCTGTTCTGAGTAGAAATCAGGTTTTCATGGAGTTAGTGATAATGAACAATGACTAGATAGGCAAGGAAGATAAGGAAGTAGGATTTGGAGGGTGAGCAGAGAGGTGTCTGGAAGGTGCTTCATCAGAATGGGACTAGGAATGGATATGGGATAAGGAACTGAGATACCCCACTTGCACAGTTTCAACAGATGACTAAAGTATTCAGTATGAATTGGTTTTGATCTGCTGTTCTCAAGAGCTTATCAATGGATGTTGATGGTTATCCGAAAGATAAACCCAGGCCCTTCACAGTGATGTGAATTGGGAAAATGAGAGGCAATGACCATGAATGGAAATGGGGGAGATTCCAGCTGGATACGCAGACATAAATTTTCACTATGAGGATGAAGAACCATTTAAAGGTGCTGCCAGGGGAGGCCATGGAGTTTCTGTCCATGGAGGTTTTCTAGCTCAAGCTAGAGCAACCTGGTGTGAATTCAGTGTTAACCCTGCTTTGAGCAGGAGGTTAAACTGAAAATCTCATGAGGTCCCTTCCAGCTCAATTATTCCCGTGTCCTATCGTATGATGAGGAATACGAACTTTAATCTCTTAGTTTTCTTCTGGAAGCCCTTCATTGCAATCCATATTTTTATCATAAATTATTTCATCTAAAGTCATATCAGAACATTTTGGCACTGTTTTATCTGCCATGACAGAAACTTATTTCTCCACACGTGTCTGCAGCTACCCAGTCTGTTGGTGAATTTGAGAAAAACTGTGTGGAAAATGCATAACAGAGACTGCAGCTTTGTCTGGTTTTCTTCCTGGTGACAAGGACCAGAATTTTTTTATCAGGAAACTAGTATAGAAATGTTTTACATTTGCCTTAAATGATCAATTTTTATTAGAGAAATTTTAAATCAGATGTTTTGGGGCAGGGATTTGTTCTTGATAAAACTATTGCTCTTGGTTTATTTGAGCTGGAACACTCGGTTTTGATCCAGCTTCCTCTTATTTTCTTACTGTACCTTATTTCTTTAGAGGTTGTACTTCAAACACCTTTTCTCTCTTACAGTCTAGACTCCTTGGAATGCTACATCCTCTTCCTAGCCCAAGCACAAGAAGCATTTCTGCAGTTACCTGGCCAGGGCTTCAAGAGTAATTCACGTTTTCAGAAACCTTCTTCTTAGAATAGAGTTCATGGTAACAAGCAGTGCTTCTAGGATAGAGGCAATTCTTTGGCGAGTGCAAATGGAAACTATTGCTGCACTGAAGAGGTGGTTTCTCCCTTAAAGTTTAGGAAGGATTCTGCTGTTTCATATGCCACATAACATTCTTAAGCTAATGATGATTTTCAAAGGTCTGAATTATAAGTCTCGTTTAAAAAGAAAAAAGAAAGGGCTAATGAACTTAAGAAAAATGTTTCTAATCTCTTAGGCTGAAAGCACATGCTTATAGCAAAACTCAAGGTTTCCCAGTGAGTCGAGCACTTAACATTAGGTAACACAGCACCTCTTCTCTCATGTGAACAGCAACACTTACCTAAATTAAGAGAAGGTTTGTGAAAATTATGGCTATTGTCTTCTCTCTAATATTATCCACACACCCCTAAGAAATTGCAGTAATCCAGTCAGAGAAAAGCATTGGAATCCAATGCAAGTTGGTTTCATGAAAATGTTAAATATGCTCTAGTAAAAATATAAAGTCCTGAAGATATTATTTTTTAATTAGGATTGTGAAAAAAAAATGCCTTATTTATTGATCTTCTTTGAGATCATAATTCATTAATTGCTGGAAAAAATACTCCAGGATTTTAATTTTTGGGAGTGGAGGTACAGGCAGCTGAGAGGAGAAGTCGGCATCGTTTGATGTTTTCCCTTTCTTATAACTGGCGCAGTAAAACCAAATTGTGTCACTGCATTTCTCTCCTCTAACTCATCTTATGGCTGCAGTCACCCCTTTGTCATTTCTTATCTAATGAATATGTCTCAACTGTATAAGCAGCATACTTCAGAGTGGAAAACTATCATTAGAAAGGACTGATTTTCTACTGGATATGTATATTGTGCCAGCCTTCTGCTAAATAGAGAGGAGACGCTATCTGAGTGTAAAAGTCAGAAGGAGAATTTTCTCATTTTTGTGTCTTCCAAGGAAAAGGAAGGCATCGTTCCTTTTCCCGTTTCACTGGCTGGCAGTGTGTATGTGGGCAGTGTGTGTGGAGGAAGCAGCATTCTTACTCACTCCGCGGCTTGTCCGTCAGAAGAATTCCACTGTGTATTAAAACCATGAATGCGAACATGCAGGGTTGTGCGACTATAAATTGAAGTGATTTGATGTGTCAATAAAATAATAATGGCAAGCACTAAAATCCGTTGGCTGCCAGTCAAGTGTGATGCAAGAGTTTCACGGAATGACACAGTCCAGTTTTCTTGCCCATTTATTGCATTAACCCCTGTGGCTGCAGTGACCAGATGTTAGTGATGTCTGAGGTGCTCAAACACTAACAAATAGATGTAAAAATGTCAGTATTTCTGCCTTTCACCTGTAAACTTTCTATTCAGGAGTTAGTCTTGCGTTAAGAAAATGTACATGTTTATGATGGCCATTAGTGCCATTAAAAGTAAATGTGACTAAGTTTTGCGAAGTTTCACAGAGTACAAACTTTAAGTAAAATAAATGTAAAAAAACGTCCTGTGGTTAAAGATATTTTTTCTTATTTTACCAAAAAATTATGATTTGAGACAGATATTGCAAACTAAATATTGGGGGTGGGTGGGTGTTGTTTTTTTTTAATACAGTAATTCCTTAAAGCCCCTCAAAGTGCCTTAGTCTTTGTGCCAGGGCACCCTCTGTGAAACGATCTGGATTGAGGCGCTAAATCTTCAATGTGACCTTTTTCACATTTAGTTCCCCAATCCTCTGTCTTCATCTAATACCTACAAACTAAGAAGGTTCTGTTCTTCTGAGCTACTCATGTATTCTTCTTTTTTCAGAGGTGCAAGTATTCCTGTCAGGGTATTGTCTCGCTGACAAGTCCCTCCAGTTCAGATCTGCCCGGAGAGGGTGAGAGGTTAAGCACCAAGCTAATGTGATGACACGCAAGCAACAAATAACTGGAGTAAGTGAGGGTGGTTAAAAGTCTGTTGACCTGCAAGGTGTTTTCAGAGCTGCACTTCTTCTTGATGACAGGTAGCAATGATCCCAAGGAGCTGGAGGCCGGCATGCTGTGAAATTAATAGCTCACGCTAGTTAGATTATTTCTGTAGACCACATGGGCAATAAGAGGTTATTAAAGATAAGTGTGGCTGACGAACAAATCTGCACCAGCTCTTCTTGTCAGATGTGCTCACCAGCACCTTTCTTCTGTCAACAGTTGCTGAGGCATTGGTTCTCTCTTTAATGCTACATGACCCCCTGCTCAGAGACTATAACAACTCAATTGTTATACCCATCTCAAAAGTATTTTAAATTAAATGGATCTTAAGACTCAGGGCATTTAATTTGGTGTTATTCATGGGTTTTCCATGACCTTAATGAAGCTTTAAGGGAATGAACAACTTGACTTCAGACACCTGAATGAAATGCTTTAGTGACAGTTCACTTGTCAGGGCTTGTCCCATAGTCAAGTGTCTTACCCTAGCATTAATTTAGAAAGCGTTCAATTAGGAGGTCTAACTGTAGTGTGAATTGGTGTACAAAGTTTTCTGACTTAATTTATTTTGCAATATCTATCAAAAACTGTAGTCGGAATGCTGCATGCATCTCTCCCTCAGACAAGGCTCAGCAGAAATATGGAAGAAGTGCTGTTATATGTTATTCCATGTACTGATCACTCTGCCTTGGAGTTCCTTGTTTTGTTACAGTCGATTGAGTCTTGCTTTTGCTTTCTCTCAGCCAAATAAATGTCACTTTTTCAATTCCAAAATAAAGCTTTTATTTGCGGGTTGTCTTTCAAGGACATGAGAATGGCTGCATACAAATGTGTGAGCACCATGAGCAATACAGCCTCTACAGTTTTGCTCTCTTTACTGTCTGCTGTGCTTTAATCCCAGCCAGCAGCTGGGACTACACAGCCACTTGTGCAGGAGAGAGGAGAGAGAAGGGAAGGGAAGGGAAGGGAAGGGAAGGGAAGGGAAGGGAAGAGAAGAGAAGAGAAGAGAAGAGAAGAGAAGAGAA
>VXBJ01003360.1:412159-487929 GCA_013400055.1 Nycticryphes semicollaris | reverse complement strand
GAAGGGAAGATCTTCGTCTCATGGGCTGAGATAAAGACAGTTTAATAGAACAATAACAGAAATGGAAAATAACAATATCAATGCTACTACTAATACTACTACTACGGTAGAAGAATACTCAGGATAAAGCAATACAAAGTACTTCACTCTCACCACCCAGTGAATTGGCTGCTCACCCCGTCCCAGGCAGTGATCGCAGATCCCGCCCCTCTATATAAGTCTATGAGGTAGAGCATGACATCTATGGTATGGAGCATTCAATTGGCTGTTCCATTGTTCTGTCTATGTTCCTTTGCAGATTCTATGGGAAGCTGAAAAAGAAAAGTCTTTGAAGAATGTAAACACCACCTAGCAACAACTAAAACTATATGCATTATCAACATTCCTNTCTATATAAGTCTATGAGGTAGAGCATGACATCTATGGTATGGAGCATTCAATTGGCTGTTCCATTGTTCTGTCTATGTTCCTTTGCAGATTCTATGGGAAGCTGAAAAAGAAAAGTCTTTGAAGAATGTAAACACCACCTAGCAACAACTAAAACTATATGCATTATCAACATTCCTTTCATATCAAATCTGAAACACAGCAGCCACTAGAAAGAAAATTACCTCTGTCCCACCAGAAACCAAGCACACTGTCAACTGGTATGATTTACAGCTTTCTCTAGGGATAAGCCTTGCTTTTCTCACTAGGGATGGATTTTCATGTGTTGCCTAGTCACATAGGCAAATGAATATGCCATATCTTTGTGATAGTACTGTGTAATCAGAAGATTACACAGCTAAGTGATAGCACTTCACCACATCTGTGAAATATTCGGATAACTGGGTAGGCTTCTTCAACTCCTACCTTCTCCTTTCACCCCAGTTCCTTCAAGTTGCCTCTGCTGCCATCTCCTGCTCAGAGCATGACCAGAGACAAGCAGTTCATCTTGCCAGCTGGCAACAGGGACAGTCTCCATCCATCTGAAAGCTGGGTGTACTGTGAGTTTAGTGCGTAATTGTGCCAGGACACTTCTGAAGAGTGCACCTGCCTCCTAGATGGAATAGGGAGAGGTTTCTTCTCTGAGTGCATCATTGTCTTAGAAAGGCCACTCAAGTTCAGGAGCTGGGGAGAAAGAGAAAAAAAACACTGGGTGTAACTGGTCCCCTGTGTTTTCAAATTCTGCTCTGATTTTCATGAGCCAGAAAATCAGCATGTTTGGTCAAAAATCCCAGATGCAAAAGCCAAACAACAAAAATACATATTCTCTTGTTGTAAGAAACTATGAGCTATTTGAGATGGAGATCATTCTCCAATACTGGGTCTTTGTCCACTGTAAAATCTCCTGACTTTCTGTGTCACTTGTGCTATGAAACCAGGCTCATAATTTTTGTGTGTATTTAGAGATCAAGTTGAGGTGAAAAGTAATATACAAAAATTGGTTTTATTAGCTAGCAACAGGTAAAGCTGTAAGATGGGAGTTTTAGGGTGTATGATATCTATTATGGGTGTGGAAAGAAAATAAAGTGCAGTCTATTCAAAGATAAAGTGTGCTGTACACATGAAAAAAAATCTTAGAAAGACTTTAATTCTTTGGGACTTGAGGATCTAGTCTACCTGTTTGCCTGCCTTCCTTTCCTTCTTTTTCTTCTTCTCTGTCTCTCTTTTCCTCTTTCTCCCTTTTGGAAAATAATCTGCAGATTGGAAAGTGCTAATGAAAAATTGACTAATTATCAAACCTGGAAAATATTTGGTTTTGTAGAAAATCTGTTAAAAATAGAATTTAAATTTTTTTTGGCAGTTCACTTTCAAAATTGGCTATTTATTCTATAATTGTGCAGCACAAGTTTTATTGCTGTTTATGCGGTTATATTGAAATTACATGAACTGGGGCACCTAAGGGAATGTTTATATTTCAGAAAAAAAAATGGGCTGGATTGAAATGCAGCATGAATCATAAGAGAAGTTTAGAGGCACATGAAGATGAATGTGTCCCTGGTGACTCAACAGAGAACATCTGGTAGGTGAGATGCTGTATAAATAAATACCTGAAAGGACCTTGGTTTTTTAACAAATATCAGTAAAGCATGAAAATGTACTCTAAAAAACTGAGAAATGTATATTATTTTATTAATTTAGGAAGGATAGAATATATTGTGTATTTGTCTGATCATGCTGGGAGATTCATGAAGCTGACAGAATAGCTCGCTGGAATGAAGTCACTCCAGAAACTCAAGGTCAGCACTGTAGAGGAACATTGGTTTGGTGCAGCTGTATGTCACACACCTAAGATTTAGGCACATGGCAGCCACACTGACAATTGGAATCCTTCTCCAGGAATGTCCTCTCAGGAGATGGTTTTAGGGTGAGCATACAAGTAATAGAAGGCAAAGAGCTGTCCTCAAAGCATGATGGAACCATCACTTCTCACTTGGCTCCACCTGGTTTCTGGCCTCCACTCTTTGGTCCTGCCAACTCTGGTTTCCAGTTGGGAGGTGGAAGCACTCAGGACCATGCTGAAAGAGGGCACTTGCTCAGCTCTCAAGATCCTTTCCAAACCTGTCTGTTTCAAGAAAGGTCATTTATTGAACTAGCAGATTTTATTTCCAATAGAGTTTGCAAAGCTCTTCACAAGAAAACAGTTACAGACAAATAATTCAAATTCAAGCCCAGATTTACCTAAGAATGTTTTAACTTCTTGGTTGGGGGTTATTTTCTACATGTGTCACTATATAGAAAGAAATATGAGATTCACAGAGCCTGAAAGGAGAGAAAATTTGGATTTTTTTGATTTGGCACTTGACTGATAGCAAGAAGACTTTAGTTCTGATGCCTACCTCAGGGATTTCTTAACGTTTATTTTGCAACAAGCAACCATTGAATAAAATGCACGGACATTTCATGGAACAGAAATAAGAGCCACAGTCAGTGTCTATTCTAGGAAATTGGATGTGCCTGGACCCATTCGCTGGTACAGAGGCCAAATGGCCCAAGAATGGCCCATATTCATACTGCTAAACACTCTTACCCTGGACACAGGGTAGCCACATCCAAACTGCCTTGTGGGAATTATTCCTGGCACATGTTAACTCCCAAACCACGTCCAAGATCTGTTTGGAGGAGAGAAAATTGGCTGCTGCCAAAACCATCGCAGCGCATTCTCGGACAGTGCAATAGTGTAGACACTCCAACACCCGTGCCCAGGAACGCTCCCTGGTAGGGGTCAGTTTACTGACATAGACAGAACTGGAACCTTCTCCCTCACAAGTGGGTTTCTCTGGGAAAATAGTCCTTTTTGTTCATTTTTTTGAGCACACAAAGAGAAAAATGAATCTGCCTCCACACGTCCAGCCTGGCAGACTCTGGCCAAATATACTCTTTTGAATGAGACATATAGATTTGAACCTCTTTGAGCTGAGGAAGACACTTTTCCACTGGAGATACTGTCTTCTCTTCTGACTGGTTTTGCTTTTATGGGTTTTTTTTTATACATATCAATCTTGTCTTGGTAATCATACAATGAAAACCCAGCTCTCCATTCTTACCTGAACTTCCATGGCAGCACAAACCGGTTTAACCTGGCGATGCTGTGGTTTCACCCTCTGTGTCCCATGCTGAGTCTCACGGGGAGATGCATGCTGTCCCTTCTTTCATGCCTGAACTGGTCCTCATGTGAGAGACTCTGTAAGCAGCTAGTTCTGGGAACTGATCCAGCCAAAACTTAGAGTCTCTGTTTAAGTTTTCAGCCAGATCATTTCCCAGAACTGGTTTCCTAGAATCATAGAATCACCAAATGATAGAATGATTTGGGTTGGAAGGGACTGTTAAAGATCATCCAGTTCCAATCCCCCTGCCATGGGCAGGGACACCTCCCACTAGACCAGGTTGCTGAGGAATTCCTCTTGTGCTGAGGAATCCAGAGCTGGACACGGTGCTCCAGGTGGGGTCTCACCAGAGGGAAGCAGAGAGGCAGAATCACCTCCCTAATTGCTTGTTGCCAGTGTTCATTTGAAAGAAGAGGTAAGAATAAATGCTTGAAGGAGCTCTTAATTACACAAACATAAGCTCAAGTGCAACTTTTGTAATAGGTAGGCAAGAGAACCAACACCAAGTCAGGATTTAAAGGGAGAAAGAAACCATCTGCTTTCCCCTACAGGGTGAAAATTGCTGAAGCAAAAGCTGTGGCACTTATGAATCTTTATGTCAAACCCTCTCTTACCTGCATTGTTTAAAGACAGCAGATGTTATTGATGGATTTCAGTATGACATTTTAGGAAACAGGCGTATAACTGTTGTCTACCACCAACTTTGGGTTCTGTTTTTGTGAATTTGGGCCTAAATTTTTCATAAAGAAGCCCACTGCCCAAGCAATCTGAATCCTTGAGTTTTTCTGAAGTTCCCTTCAAGAAAGTGAGGTCTTCCCAAACAAGCAATTGCAAATTAGGTAGTATGTTTTATAGTAAGTTATTTAAGCATTGCTTTTCAGTATAAACAAAACATTCAATATTTTAGTTGACGTGAGGTCTTAATTCCTTTTTCTTATTTTGTTAAAGTGGTTGATGTTTTGCCGTTAGACTTAGCTGTGTGTTCGGTCATTATGAAACAGAAAAAGTCATGATCCATTGTGTAATTTACTTAGTAGCAGGTTTTTTACATGGGGAGCTAAAGAAGAAATGAAGCATATAATATTTGTATATTTAAGAAATTGCAGCCCGTGTTTGGGGTGTCTAAGGTTCTCCAGCCACCTAGTTTATTTGAATAGTATGTTCAGGCCTAGTCATCTCAAGAGATATACTAAATCTTTTTACCTAGAAAGTCTGAAAGACTTCTGTGTATTGACGAAAATGGAAGGAAAAATCCTCCAATTTTTTTTTTTAATCCTTATCAAAATAAGCTCTGTCCATGTTAATTCACAATGTTAGTCCATAAACATTTTTTTAAGCAGTAAGAGAGGGAACACACACAAGTATTCAGCACAAAAATACTGTGGGTACACTTTTCTATAAACATTAATTCCCTAATCACATGAAACTCTCCTTCATGTGAATCCAAAAGAACTATGTCTGGGCAGATACTACCATTTTCTTTTCCATGAATAGCTGATTTTTAAAAACAAATTCATTCTGGCTGTATTAATGGCTGTTCTGTATTTTCTTTGTGTTAAAATTCAGACAAATGTTCTTATTGTCCAGCAAGCTGGCAGAAACACTGAATATTGGAGAAAAATGGCATGTGACCTATAATTCCAATCAAAACTAATACTACCACTCAGACAAGGCCAATCCAAAGCCTATTTTAAGTCTGTGGGAGATTTCCCATCAACTTCAATGCACTTTGGACGAAGTCCATGCTGCATACTGGCAACAAACAGCTCATTCACAAACTACAGACCACTGCTTGTTTGCTGAAATTTTGGAACGAATAATTTTGAATAATGAAGAAAAAATCCTCAAAATTGTATGCAGCTCATGGGCAATTTGTGCATATGAAGGGGAGGGGAATTCTCTGAAAACAGTTGCTGTGCATTAGTAAGATTAGTTTGATATGACAGAAGTGCAGCAGTGAACTACTTGATGATTGATGTCTAAACTCCGTGAGCATCTGTCAGGTGATGTGAAACATTGGGGTTTAGGTTTTGCTTCATTTATTATTCAGTGCTACCTTACATATATTTCAAATGCAGCTTTAGAGCAAGCTCACAAAATAGTTGGTGGCTCCTGCAGACGGCAACTATTTAGTGCTAGTCTTTCCTAGCACCAGCATCACCAGTGCAGCTCATTAAACCATGTCTGGTCTTTTGCAGCTTCCTTCTGTTCCTGTTTGGTTAAACTATTCCCACCCCTCAATCTTGTAAGCATATCACTTAATCAACACATAACTACAGCAGGCAGACTAAAGGCAGTAACATGTCGTAGCGTAGCATGTCTAAGGCTGGAAGACAACTCTTTGGTCTTCTGACCAAATCTCTCAGCTCAAAACAAGGCCATCTTATTCCAGTTTGCTGACAGTCATGCCTGGTTCAGTCTTGAATATCGTGATGGCTGGAGATTCTACAGTCTTTCTGGGCATCTTTGCAACCCTGTTACAGAATCACAGAATTGTTGCAGCTGGAAAGGACCTCTGGATCATCAAGTCCAGCCATACACAAAACCACAACCTCAGCCACTAGAGCATGCCCTGAAGTGCCACACCTGCTCGTTTCTTAAATACCTCCAGGGATGACAACTCAACCGCCTCCCTGGGCAGGCTGTTCCAGTGCCTGACCACTCTTTCAGTAAAGTAAATCTTTCTAATATCCAGTCTAAACCTCCCCTGCCCCAACTTCAGGCCATTTCCTCTGGTCCTGTCATTATTCCCTTGGGAGAAGAGGCCAACACCCACCTCTCCACAACCTCCTTTCAGGTAGCTGAGGGGAGACCTGCAATGAGGTGTCCCCTCATCCTCCTCTTCTCCAAACTAACCATGCCCAGATCCCTCAGCCTCTCCTCATGTGACTTGTTCTCTAGACCCCTCACCAGCTTGGTCGCTCTCCTCTGGACACGCTCCAGCACCTCAATGTCCTTCTTGTAGTGAGGGGCCCAGAACTGGACACAGCACTTGAGATGAGGCCTCACCAGTGCCCAGGACAGAGGCACCATCACTTCCTTACTCCTGCTGGCCACGCTGTTCCTGATACAAGCCAGGATACTGTTGGCCTTCTTGGCCAACTGGGCACACTGCTGGCTCATGTTAAACCAGCTGTCCACCAGCACCCCCAGGTCCTTGTTGGCTGAGCAGCTTTCCAGACACTCTTCCCCAAGCCTGTAGCGCTGCAGGGGGTTGTTGTGACCAAAATGCAGGACCTGGCATGTTCTAATAGTTGGGTACTCTTCTGGTTTAAATTTTCTTTCACTGATACTGAATCAAGGTTTCCATTGCTGCCTCTCGTGCCCATGGACTTTTGTCCTATCACTGTGTAACTATAAGGACATTCTGGCTCTGCTTTATTTACAGCTTCCCATTAGGTCACTGAAGACCTGCAAGACCTTAGTCTTCCCTTTTTATGACTATCCCTGTATGCTATATTCTGCAGGTGGTCTTTCACTGGACTTGCTCCAATCTTGCATCAGGAACTCAGAACTGGACATGATGCTCCATGTGCAGTCCCTCAAGTCCTGAACAGAGGGGAAAAATCATCTGCTGGCAATGCTTACACTGTTCTTGAACCTCATGAGGTTCCTGTCAGGCTGTCAAGATCCCTCATATCTCTCCACCTAAAATAAAGCATCTAAATGCAGCCAAGTAAAGCAAATGGCATATTTTCTGCTGATGAAGACCATATGGGACCCATTTATTGCTGGCTACATGGTTAGAGTCTGCCAGAAAATGATACCTACTTTCTGTCTAACTTTTTGTTGTTGATTGCCAGATCGCCAGGTCTTCACTAGTAAAAATATGGCAATAATATGGCAATGAACTCCTATAATGTCTAAAGCAGCTTAGCAGATCCTGATGGGTCTACTGATACAATGTGCCAAGAGTAATTACATCTCCAAATAATTTGCTTGTTATCTGTAAGATAACGATCTTTGACTGACTTTGGCCATTTAGGTATTTTATTATTTTTTTTGTGCATTTTGCATTTAAAGATTATCTAGCTCAGTTTGCCAAACCTCTGTCATAATAACAAGTAGAATTTAGCAACTCTGTCCATATATGCATGCAGGAAATACTGCACTTTCAGCTTGGTTATGAGTAGGTACTGCAATAACACTGAAAAGATTTAGGACTCTGTACTGCCTTGCCTCCTTAATGCTCTTTCCTGGGCTGATCTGTTTTCAAGATAGAGAAAAATGTATATATTGAGTAAAATAATAGATTCAAAATGTTCCCTTAAGCAAGGAGGCAAAAATCCATTAAGGATCGCACAATTCATCTGTTCTAAGAATTAATCAGTTTCTCAGATGTGACGACCACACCTTCATTTCTGGATGATTTAGGAAACTGACTCAACTGTGTGCAATTGCTTTTGCTATCATCTAATTTGGATAAAACTAGTGAAGCTCCTTAAAAAGCCTAGACATTCTATGAACTGGTTATAATGCAAAGATTTGTGACTCAAAGCTGAAAGTACAATTCCTGATAACAAAGCCAAAAGGTGACATTTTCTTCTGAGCTGCCTATTTTCCACAATATCTGAAGTGCTGTGATTTGAAAGTTTTCAGTCTTCCATAAGTCTAGACTTTTCCCTAAAGCATATATTATATAGCAAATAAGAAGATGGAGGTTATTCTTTGGAGAAAATTATAATTTGAGGTAGTCCTGACTTGGAAAATCTGTTTGTAGCAATATTGTTTACTTCAGCTGTTGAAAAAAATATTATTTTGCTTACTTTAGGTATATATAACTACTAACTTAGTGTACTTAATTTTGCTCACACTTGGGAAAAGCATAAAGAAACCAGGGGCTATGATTCCCAGAGAATGAAACTTCGTGTTTTACCTAAACAGCTGTCTCAGCTTACTTACTTTCTACCTAAACTATTTTTTGGACAAGTGGCTTTCATAAAAACATAGTGCCTCTCCTCTTCCTTCAAACCCAGAGAAGATTAAATGATGCAATTTTGGGAGATAGATTTCTTTCTTCCTTTACTTTGAAAGTAATATTTGACTTTTAAAGACATACATTCGCTGGTCATTTCCCTTTCTTTTCTGTGGAATGCTTCTGTCACAATTAATGAGGTTTCTGCTTTATTTCAGTGCTTCCTCACTCTCCTGACTATTGAGTCCCATTTGTCTCTTGCTGGTTTTCTTGAAGTCTCTTCACTTGTGTCAATATCTCATTTAGCCAGGCTCTGAAGATACCTTTAGATATAAATATCACTGTTATTTTTAGCTGGAGTTGTATTAGGAATTTTTACTTAGTAGATTGACTGCTTATGAATCATAGAATCCACAGTTAGAGTTGGAAGGGTCCTTAAAGATCACTGAGTTCCACCACCCCACACCCCCCCACCATGGTTAAAGTGTTGTAAAGAGAAACATTGTTCTTTCTTTAGACATGTACATGCTATAAGTATTACTTCTTACGTGAAGGTATTTGTCCATAAGCTGGTTATGTATCCCATAATTCTCTTCTGTACCATAGCCAATTAAACAGTGCACAAGAATTGTTATTGTGCATAGCTGTGTTGCCTGATTTCAAAACAGACCCCAAACATACATTTCCTACTTTCCTTGGGATGGGCTAGGCAATCGTGATGAAACAGAAGTGAGCACACTGAAGTCCTTCAGTGACAGATGTCTCCTTTGCTCGTTCATTTGTGGACTATTCATTGCCCTCTGCTGGATGTGGCTTGGCATTTATTTGGGCAAGATCTGACCAGATTGTGCTGGTGTCTTAAACATAAGAATAACACCACCAAAAGAAGTGCAACAGGTCCCAGCAAAGTGGTTCAGAGAGGTTTTGTTAGGTGCCTGGGCAGCATGCATCTTCTCAAGGCAAAATTAATTGTCTTCAAAAAAGAATTCACAGCACCCTTCCAGTACCTAAAGGGGGACTACAGGGGAGATAGGGAGGGACTCTTTATCAGGGAGTGGAGAGATAAGACAAGGGGGAAAGGTTTTAAGCTGAAAGAGGGGAGATTTAGATGAGATCTCAGGAAGAAATTATTTGCTGTGAAAGTAGTGAGGCACTGGAACAGGTTGCCCAGAGAAGCTGTGGCTGCTCCATCCCTGGGGTTCAAGGCCAGGCTGGATGGGGCTTGGAGTAACCTGGTCTGGTGGGAGGTGTCCCTGCCCATGGCAGGGGGGGATGTAACTTGGTGATCTTTAAGGTCCCTTCCATCAGGAACTATTCTGTGATTCTATGAAGTTTTTCTATGAACATAAGAACATGGCTAATTTTCCATGTCATTAAATTTTGCACTTCATACGGTTCCATCCAGTCACTGTTTAAGATAGGGCCCTGTTCTTGGGAGGTTGACATCTAGTTAAGTCTTCCATCAGGAATGAAGCTACCTCTTTGGACTACACTGGAGCACAGCTGGGAGAGAGGCACATTCTTGTTCAACATGGGAAAAAAATCCCTGAACAATCCCCACTCTGCTTTTGTGGGAGCCTGAATTCAAAAACTTAAAACAGGAGAACTTTCAGGACAAAGCAAAGTGTTTACTGACTTTTTTTCTTTTTGGAGTTACTTTTTTTCAGATAATTTTTGTGAAACTGGAGCCTACATCCTACCTAAGTGACCACATAACTTCTGAGTCTAGCACTTTGTCTTTGCATGTGTCTGGCAGATGACGTATATAATGGAAAAGTTACTGATTTTCTTTTCTGTTTTGGATATTTTTTATGTCTTCCAGTGTTAAGAATGCGATTCTCACATCTTCACTGCATGATGCTTGTAGTTTAGCTCTCCATCTTGGTGTCTGTCATCATATAATCAGGGATTATGTGGCAATAAAATGGCATTTGATCTTAGATCTTCAAAACAGAATGTCTTCATGCCAAATCTGTCCTCAGTCCTTACCCCATCATTCAAAGACCTTTGGTTCTCCATTGCCAACTTGTCTCTTAACATAATGAGATGTGATTGAAGTGAGTTTTTATTCCCTTCTTCTTCTTTTCTACCTCACTGTCAAATATGACTAATGAAGGAGTAGATGTCTTGAGACGCTGACTACCTAAGTTAAATTCAGACCTTTTAGCAATAATAGGTCTATTACATGAAATATTAGATCACTTCCTGTTACACTAGGCAGCAACCTTTTCCAGAAAAGAAAACATTTATATTTCCAACATAAAGAAATGCTCACAACATTTTCATTTAGTCTCACGGTACTGCAAATACAACCCTAGACTGACAGATGAGCCTACGAAATAGCACCTGGCCACCTACCTTAACTCATAAACCAGCAAACTGCAAGCATTAAAAATGCCATCACCTTGCTCTTCTGGCCTGAGCTGTGAAAACTGTAATTATGTGGGAGCCAGACCAGTCAGGTTGGATGATGTCATTTTGTAGAAAAGGGGGCTGTAGTAGGATAGTTCTGCCAGTTCTCTTTACAGCTGTTCTAGTGCAGGATTTGCGTGTAAAATGAGTGCTCCATAATTAACGGAGTAGTACAGGTTGGAATACCTGGGATCATAAGGGAATATGGTGCATTAGGCATGTAGACATGCCAAAGCTGTATTTCAATCTGCTTAAAGAAGAAACTACAAAAATCTTACAACATATGAGGCCAGTAAATAGGGGATTGCAGTCATTTGTTTGTTATAGTTTCGTCTCTTCTAGAATAAAGGTCTGCTTTTACTGAGACACAAGAGTTGCCTCAGTGAAGGCACTAGGAATGAATGCATTTTGTTCAGTATAGTTGTGCTGCTCTTTTATCCCCTTTGCACTTTTCCATCTGCCTTTTTGATATCTCCTCCACAGTGCATACTGCAGTCTCCTACAGCAACGCCTCCTGAGAGATTTTGCTGAGGTAATTCTGAGGTGATCTAGGCATCTTTTGGAGAGTTATGGGAAATCCTGAGACATATTAGTATCCATAGGTTTTGGAAAATTAATTGCCCGAAGAACTGGTACAATTTTCCTTCCTGGAAAAAAATTCTATTCTTTTTTCCCAAAGTAAATGCCAGCTTGGAGACACCATTCTCACTTCTTCCACTGCTACATGGACTTTGCTAGAACTGTTGAAAAGCACCATTGAAGATCTGGGGAGATATACAGTGACAAAAATCACTGGCAAAATTCATCATGACCAACTTCTCTCCTGTGCAGGTAGGATCTGAGTAAAGGTAGCGTTAACTGAAAGAACAGTTGTTTTGTTTGGGTCTGGAGCACAAGCCTTATGAGGAGAGGCTGAGGGATCTGGGGTTGTTCAGTGAGGAGAAAAAGAGGCTGAGGGGAGACCTTATCACTCTCTACAACTCCCTGAAAGGAGGGAGTAGCGTGGCGGGCATTGGTCTCTTCTCCCAAGTAACAGGTGATAGGACAAGAGGAAACATCCTCAAGTTGCACCAGAGGAGGTTCAGATTTGATATTAGGAAAAATTTTTAGTCTGTGTTATTGCACATTGGAATGGGCTGCCCCGAGAAGGGGTGGAGTCACCATCCCTGGAGGTATTTGAAAGACAGGTAGACACAGCACTTAGAGATATGGTTTAGTGATGGCTTTTGTCATTGTTAGGTTGACGGTTGGACTTGATGACCTGAAAGGTCCCTTCCAACCCAGGCAAACCCATGATTCTATTAATATCCTTCATTTTGCCTGTGAACAGGGAACTGTATAGTGTTAAGACCTCTGTTAAGTTTGGGTGTTTTTTAACCTATGTGTACATGCAGAACTCTACTAGATTGCATCATTCTCTCATTCTTGTTCCTAGCTATGTCCTCTTAATCCAGAAGGACTTCACATCTCATGTTGTCTACAAACAGCTTTTTATCTCAGAGCTGATGGCAGTTCTCGAAGCGAGGAAGATCTGTCCATGGTCCTCACAGTTCATTCCTTCCAAGGGTGGTTTAACTCGTAAAACAACCAGCAAATGCTCCTGCAAAGCAGTCTGTGGTTTGAGGTTTGAGAACAAATGTTCTCCATCAGATGATTAGAGGCAATACCATCACTTACATTTCAGAGAGATGTACCAAGAGAATTTCTGCAATGCTTTCATGACAATGAAAAGATGAACATAATACAACACAATATCCGTTGGAAACAAGTGCAGTAGTTACGACATGGTGTATGTATGACTTTCATCAGGATAGCCCTACTAGCATGGCTAAGCCCATGAAAAGTCATTGAAGAACTTCCATCCTCATCATAGCTCTATGGTTGGCAAAGAACTGTTATTAAAAGAAAGGAAGGAGTTCCTATTTTGGGGATGGATGTCGGAATGTAAAAGATGTCAATATACAAAATATAGTGACTTTGTGGTTGCAAGAACAGAAATCCTGGTAACTGGATAATGCCTACTGCTAATACTATGAAGAAAATTATATTTGCTTTATAATTGTACACACAATTACATTTTGATTGCATCACATGATCTGTGGCAGCTCTTAGAGACTGACCAAATTTTCCAGACATGATTTTTATTAATTTACTTGGAGGTAGAAATTAATAGATAGCTAGACAAAAAGGGTAAAGTTAGCCACTATGTACTGCTGGAAGATATAACAGGCTTATTACAGAATATAGAATGAAGACCCAGAAACATTGATTGACCTGAATATATTGGAGCTCCTATAGGTCATGAAGTATTCGAAATGTGTTTTTGCAATTGCTCACTTTGATGAGCATGTTGACAATACTGACTTGAGAAAACTCAGCTATGGTGCAATCTACATGCAACTATCAAGCAAAACTTTTTGCTTCAAATAGTTGTCCTCGTATGAAATTAAGTCATAATTCATTGTTCTGGTGCCTGTGATTGAAAAGGAGAGATTATTTTGTTTACTGTCGATTAATCAGTTCAGGAAAAATGCAGGGAGAATGCAAGCTTATTATATAAAAGAACTCAGATTGTACCGACTTTAAGAAGCTAATACAATATAATAAAGGAAACCTATACTTTCTATTTCCTTTACTGAAACATCTCTGTAGAAGAACTAAGTTTCTTTTCCCAATAAGAGCTTACCCTGTAAGGTTCTTGTTTTCTGAGTTTTCAGTTGCCTGAAGTAGTTATAGCATACTCACAATTAATATGAATTCTTCACATCACAGTTAATGTTATTTTTCTCAATTTCATTAATGAGATACAGCAGAAAGATAATGATGACTCCAACCATTTAGATTTTTTGTCTTTGGGGTGAATTTGTGTTATTTTGCATTGGAGAATAAGAAAAGAAAATTGCATTTGTTTCGTTGACAATCAGAAACAAAGACTCGTTGAAAATGAGCATACCCGAATTGCAAGACACTAAATACATGGAAAACATGTCTTCCAATCAGTAATAAATGATTAATCCATCCAAATTCAACTCATTTTGCTCTTGCCTCAAAAAGAGGTGAATGGCATAGCAGTAGTAGATCAGTTTAGGTACCAGGTAGAAGTTTTTGACAGTGATACTCCAGTCTCCGGATTTTTGGTTTAGTGTTAATTGAGTGGGGTTTTAATGCTCATTATTCATTATAAAAAGCAGTATGTTTAACTCAGTTGGTATCATCTTCTTTGATTTTTTTCTTTTCAAAAGTAAGAAGGATTAAAGATTTTTATGTTCTAATACAATGTTTTTACACCATTAAATGTGTGTATTTTACATTTGGACTCTGACTAAGGCTGTTTAACTGAAAAACGAGGAGACCCAATAAAGTTATATAAAATAATTAATAGCTGAAAAGAGCTTCTCTGTTCATTCTGAAAATGAAAAAGACCATAAATTTAGCAGGATTAAAGCAATACAGAGAGCTGCTGTTTATATAGATGAATATATTACCCATAGTTATGACATGAGATTATTTTCACTTGCTAAGGTTTTTGAAAGGAATATGAAGCCTTATGTGTCAGGGTATAACTCAACTTCTAGTTAGCAGCATTTAGGAAAAAAAATTCTTATGGGCAAGTTACTTCATAACTATGGCAGAAATTAAGCAGATACGCATGTAAATCCACACTTATCTCCTCAGGCCTGTCCATGGAATCTAACCACCATCAGTGGTAAATCTTTCCTCAGTTTTTCTTCAGAAAATCCTATTAGAAGAAATATCATCTTATTGCAGTTCTTAAGTATTTGAAAATGGAGATTTAAAATTCTTCTTGATAGTGGAAAGATACATCAGGTTTGGGCTTTTTCTGAAATAGCTGTATATGTCTTTACTTGGTTTTATCTTCAATGGTGTCAATGTGGACATTTCCTGAAATAAACGTATCTATTGACAGAACTCAGAGGGTTGTAATTAATGGTGCAGGGTCAAGTTGGAGACCTTTAAGCAGTGGTTACCCTCAGGGGTCAATACTCGGTCCAGTCCTGTTCAATATATTCATCAATGACCTGGATGAGGGGACAGAGTGTATCCTCAGCAGGCTCGCTGATGATACCAAACTAGGATTGGCCAACACTCCAGAGGACTGTGCCACGATCCAGTGTGACCTGGACAGGCTGGAGAGCTGGGCAGAGAAGAACCTAATGAGGTTCAACAAGGGCAAATGTAGGGTCCTGCATCTGGGGAGGAAGAATGCCAGGCACCAATAGGGATTAGGGGTGAATCTCTTGGAAAGCACTTCTGAGGAGAAGGACCTGGGACACCTGGTGGACAGCAAACTTTCCGTGAGCCAGCAATGTGCCCTTGTCTCCAAGAGGGCTAATGGAATTCTAGGCTGCACAGGGAAAAGTGTGGTCAGTAGGTCGAGGGAGGTCATTCTCCCCCTCTGTTCTGCACTGGTGAGGCCACAACTGGAATACTGTGTCCAGTTCTGGACTCCCCAGTTCAAGAGAGACATGGAACTACTAGAGAGAGTCCAGTTTAGGGGAACAAAGATGATTAAGGAATTAGAGCACCTCCCTTACAAGGAAAGGCTTAAAAAGCTGGGGCTCTTTAGCTGGAGAAGAGAAGGCTGAAGGGAGACCTTAACCATGTTTACAAGTACCTAAAGGGTGGGTTGAAGGAGGATGGATCCGGACTCTTTTCAATGGTTTGCAGAGACAGGATGAGGGGGAACAGGTACAAGCTGGAACATAGAAGGTTTCATTCAAATATGAGGAAAAAATTCTTTCCAGTAAGGGTGACGGGGTCTTGGAACAGGCTGCCCAAGGAGGTTGTGGGATCCTCTTCCCTGGAGGTTTTCAAACCCCACCTGGATGCAGGCTTGAGTGATGTGCTCTGGGCAACCCTGCTTTGGCAGGGGAGTTGGACTAGATGATCTCTAGAGGTCATTTCTAACTCTGAAATTCTGTGATTCCGTGATGCTGTGATTCTATTTTGTATTTAGGGTAAATGAAGAATGTATAGGAAGTATAAGTACATATAGGACGCGCAAGGATGTGTACTGTACAGCTGCCATAATTCTTTCTCCTATCTAATCCCTTGTTGCTCGCTGTCCCTGTTTCTGACCAATCTTTCTGAAGTTAAGGTGAATTTCATGTGTATGACTGTCTGTTTGAATGTTCTGTGTATGAATTGTTCTGTTTCTTGGACTTCTGTCTGTGCTTCTGCACAAAATTATGAAGTGCCATAACTTTCTTTATAATTTATTGTTTTGCATTCGGTGGTGCTCTGGAAAATTTAGTCATATAAGTACCTCTTTGAGCTACCCTATATTCTGATTGGGCATGCTTGGATGATGTCTGTCTTGATCAAACAAAATATCAATTAATGAGACATTCTTTAAGACTCCCAACGAGATAGGCAAGAAACAAAAATCAGAAACTATGAAGAAAGCAAGAAGCAACCCCTACTTAGAAGCATCTTTCTTCCTAGGTGTTTGGAGCCACTCCACCCGAGTTACTGGTTCTAGTGCTGACAATATCTCGTGAGTGTTTATATTCTGCTGAAGTGTTTTTGAAAAACTACCTCTAAAGTATGTCATTTACTAACTCTAATTTGTCTTTTATGGTAGAGCTTCTTGCTGAGTTTACTCCTGCATCACTAAGTGAGAACAATGCTGCAGTTTCATTCATTCTGTGCAAAAAGGAAGAAATTATATTGAGAATCTTACTGAATTGAATTTGAACAAAAACCTATTTATTGACATTCCTAAGTGATCCGAAGGATTAATTAGTGGGAAAAGGTGCATGGGAATTATAAATAAGGGAAAGGCTTCATTTCAGCTTATAGGCTATAATACTTTTATTTCCACTACTAAAAGAAGCTTCTGTAAGGAATTAACCTTTGTATTGACATTTTTCAGTCCACAAATAGGTTTTAGGTTACACTTAAATGAGGCTTCCATTGCTGACTCTGGAAGTTAACTAGTGAATGAGCAATTCAGCAGAAATTCGTAAACATGAATGTTACAAGTTCCAGGTATCATATTCTTGTTAGAAAAACCTCAGTACTTAAAATTTCTCCAGAACATTTTTTCCATAATTGACCTTTAAAGTCATGACAGGGGAACAAAGCATTGGCTGACATTTAAGGTGAAATAGGAGGATTTCCTCATATTTTATTACTAAGTTTGTTTTTCTTTTATTGCAGACTATGGGAGGAATAATTTGTGTCTGTTTTTAATCAACCAGTATCGGCGTGGAAAAATACTAAGGGTGCCATTTCACTGGAAGTGGAAAATGTTTGTTTCCTTTTGAAAAAACCCATAATAATTTATAATTTTCCAACAGGCACGCAGAGAATGATATGATATCAACAATCTATTCTTTCTTCATAGCCTCAGAATTGCTCCATCTGTGTGTGTGCCTGTTTGAGAATGAAAGGAGAATTTGTGGCTCAGTTTTGTGCCTTCCAGTCGGAATTGCTCATTTTCTTTTGGGAAATTGTCTGTTTTAGAGTTATGTAAGGATTCCCAGATTCAGCACTCTTCTCCAAAGACAGGGTAAGAAAAAGCTGGAAGTAAAAACTGCTGTGACAATTCAGGCAGACAGGTTGACATTTAGTCCCAGGTCTCAAATCGCAGGTAAAACTACTCCTTTGTGTAGCAGCATTAATTATATGTGCTATCAAAATCTCGTTTATGGGACTCTTGGTCATAAGACCAACTCATGAGTTATTTCCTACTAATCCAGTTGTCAACGTCTGGGCTGTCGGTGCACATAGGCAGGAAACAAATCACCTAAACAGCCTGTGTGGAATGAATTGAAGAATAAAAGCATGTAACAATAAAAATGGTAGTCTAAACATCTCAGCAAAAGAGCAAGATTTAAGAGTACAGTTAGTTGATGGTTGCTTAGACAAAAAAAGCAGTAAATTAGAGACTATAAATAACAGAACAGTTACAGGCTTTGTAATAATGTCCTGTAATACAATTTTGGAGGCAGTGGTTTACTATTATTATTACTTTTAATGACCAGACTCTCTATAAAGAACAAAAACTGAAAAGCACACTATGCCTATAAATTTAATGAAGCACATTTAGTCTACAAACACACACACACACATATGTAAATAGCCGGTTTATGTACAGTAAAACAAGGAAAACAGAGAAGTCCCGAGACAGTAGAATGATAGCGTCATAGAATGGTCCAGGCCAGAAAAGACCTCCAAAAATCATCTAGTCTGACCTCTCTGCAGTCAGCAGGGACACCCCCAACGAGACCAGGTTGCCCAGGGCCTCCTCGAGCCTCACTTTGAATATCTCCAGAGAAGGGGCCTCAACGTCCTTCCTGGGCAACCTGTTCCAGTGTTCCACCACCCTCAGAGTAAAGAACTTATTGCTAATATCCAGTCTAAATGTGCTCTTCTCCATCTTGATGCCATTGCCCCTTGACCTGTCACTGTAGGCCTTTGTAAACAGACCTTCCCCAGCCTTCCTCTGGCCCCCTCAGGTATTGGAAGGCTGCTATGAGGTCTCCCTGGAGCCCCCTCTTCTCCAGGCTGAACAACCCCAGCTGTCTCATCCTGTCCTCACAGGAAACATGCTACAACCCCCTGATCATATTTGTGGCCCTCCTTTGGACAAAGATTAGAATCCAAAGCTAAGTCTGACAGACCCGAGTTTATTACAACTCTCCTTTGTGCTTGTCTCACAGACAACATGTGCTGCCACCTGAACCTGGAGCTAACTCCAATTTGTACACAGAAGACCATTTCTGTCTTTCTGGAAGTTACCTGTTAAATTTAATTCCTGAAATTAGGCGTTTGTGTGTGCATGCATGTGTGTGTGTTAAGGTTTCCTATTTTGATGGTCCTCAAGGGTTTTTGGGTATTACAGACCCCAGCTGCAGATTCTTCACCCTTTGCTTCGAGCTTTACCAGCAAATACTCTTCAGAAGTTTCTGCTTTGTGGTGCTCAGAAATGACTACAGCTTTAACAGCAGGTTTGACACCACTTCTAAAGTCAAGATTTCCTTTTCCCAAATAAATCAGTATCTCCCTGGAAGTCTGGCCAGGAAAGCAGGTCATATTACACCGTTAAGTTGGTTTCCAGTTCAGCCTGATGGCTTATAAAACATTTCAATTTCTTTTTTTACTTAATGTATGAGGCTCAATGCATTAGTCTATGTGATACAGAGATACTGCCTACTTGTAGCCCCTTTCAGTACCTAAAGGGGCTACAGGAGAGATGGGGAGGACCCTTGATCAGGGAGTGGAGCCACAGGACAAGAGGGAATGGGTTTAAAAATGAAAGAGGGGAGATTTAGATATCTCAGGAAGAAATTCTTTCCTGTGAGGGTGGTGAGGCACTGGAAGAGGTTGCCCAGAGAAGCTGTGGCTGCCCCATCCCTGGAGGGATTCAAGGCCAGGTTGGATGGGGCTTGGAGCAACCTGTTGTGGTGGGAGGTGTCCCTGCCCAGGGCAGGGGGGTTGGTACTGGAAGATATTTAAGGTCCCTTCCTACCCAAATCATTACATTAGTCTATGATGGTTCCATGACTTAAATGCTCTGGAGTGTCAGCTGAGGTGGCTTACAGCATGGAGCCATGTGCTGAGGAGAAGCTGGGGCATAAGAACTGGTGGGAAACACGCTCTGTCCTGTGCTGTAATGCCACTTCTGCTCTAGGATCTGACCATGTGAGTTGGTGGGTCTGTACGTGGGAGGTGGAAGGAGCCTGCAACATATCCCAGGAAACAACTGGGTGTTCTTGGCATCTGAGAGAGAGGTCTGAAAATGCTGTGTAAAATGATGGAGGAAATAGAGCCATTCCTGAGGAGAAAGGCTGGCTCTCCAAGGAAAGATTCCATGAAGTTACAGTTCAGAGAAAACATGGGGCAGTTTCCTCAGAGAAGCTAGAGAGTGTCCCTGCCCCTGCAAGGTCTCACCTGTCAGTCTGACGCCTTTAGGGGACTGATTTTCTGGGCCACGCTTCTCCCTTTTTACGTTTTAGTCAGTGTTTCAAAACACGTCTATCATCCTCTAGGTTCAATTAATCATGGTGGTGTCTTGTGTTGCCATTGTCTCAATGAAAAGAGATGATGATCTCACTTGGTGACCATAGTTAATACATCAGGACAGCTGCCCAAGCTGGGCTTCTTTAGCTTTAAAACAGAATCTTATGAAACAAGGAAATAGCTGAGGTAAAATATAGCTTTGTGCCTTGCCCTCTGTATTTAAGACACTACATAAACAGAAGGTTTAATTGCGGACAATGCAGTAATTCTGGATACATTTACCAGTGTGCTTTTTTGAGGTAGTGCATGTGATCTCCGGAATGGCAAAGTTGTCTTCTCTTTATACAAATCATGGGATCTCCTGTCTAAAATGTGTCCTTTCTCTGTGCACATAAGTTCCAAGGCATTTAATGGTATAAACACTTTTGTTTGTTTTATAGAGCCAGTGACAGCACAGGATCTTATTTTTTTTTCCTTTTGAAATGAAAAAACCCACCCAACTGCCTTTCAGCTGCTGCTGAAGTACCAAGAAGGTTACAATAGAAGCCTATACAGTCATGAGAAGATGCTGCATTTTAAGTATATACATTCCTGAATGAGAGCAGATTAACATAAACAACAGTAGCTTATCACTGTATTATTCTACTGTATAACAATTTTTATTTACTTTTTTTTTTTTCACTGAAGAGCTGCATAGGGAAAATGAAAGCCAGATGGCAACATTTCAGTTTAGTCAAGAGAAGATTTCCCATAACCATTTATTTAAATATTTAATTTGATGTGAGCAAATTATTAATTGTTGTCTAAGTAATGAATTTCGACATTAATTGCTTCTTAAAATCTGTCATTGATTTTCCAAAGAACTATGTTAATACCTTGCGCTAATATAAAACAATAAATTTTTTTCTTATTTTCCATTATACAAAATCATGATTTAAGCATTACTGATCTCTTTATTTTTAACTCGATTTTAAAGCTGTCAAGCTTTGCACAAAGAGATAACCAACTTTACAGAACTTTAAACAGAAAAGTGACATAGTTGGTTACAAGTTAATAATTTCAATAAAAGAGTTGTTCCATTAACTTTGAAGGCAATTCGAAATGGTGCCTGCGTAGTACATGCTCCTGAACGACAGGAACTCAGTAGCTGAAGTGCTCCAGGACCAGAATATGACTTCTGTTTCTTTAATCAGGCTGAAGATAGTTTTTCTGCCTCTCTACTGTCATCAGCCTCCACGTTTCTGTGAGAAGGCACTGTGCAAAGTGGGAACAGAGAGGAAATAGGGAGGAGAAGGGAAGGCTTTTGCCTGCTCTTGCACCTTTCCTTCTTCTCTGGTTGTATGACACCATGGCACATGTAGTAGTTCTTTCCCGCACTATGGCTCAAATATATTTTCATTTAAAAATATAGATAGTTGAGAAATTGCATCATTGACCCAGCAGGTTGAGGGAGGTTATCCTGCTCCTCTGCTTAGCACTGATGAGGAGTACTCGGCACTGCTCAGCACATCTGGAGCACTGGGTCCAGTTGTGTGCTCCCCAGTCCAGGAAGGACAGGGAACTGCTGGAGAGGGTACAGCACAGGACCACAAAGATGATTAGAGGACTGGAGCATCTCTCTCAAGAGGAAAGGCTGAGGGACTTGGGTCTTTTTAGTCTGGGGAAGAGAAGGCTGAGGGCAGCTATCAAGAGGAAGAGACCAGTCTTTGTTTCAGTGGTGCCCAGTGACAGGACAGGAGGTAATGGGCACAAACTGGAATATTAGAAGTTCCGTCTAAACATGAGGAGGAACTTCTTCACTTTGAGGGTGGCAGAGCCCTGGCAGAGGCTGCCCAGAGAGGTGGTGGAGTCTCTTTCTCTGGAGATATTCCAAACCTGCCTGGACAAGTTCATGTGCAACCTGCTTTAAGAGGATCTGCTTTGGCAGGGGGTTGGACTAGATGTCCAGAGATCCCTTCCAACCCCAGATCATTCTGTGATTCTGTGAGCCCAGGGGCAACTTCAGGTTTTTGGGAGCAGGAAGAAGTTTATGTCTTGGAGGAAGACTCACTAGTTTTCTACATGCCTCTCTGCTGTCATGGGGACCCAGATCTTGACAAGAGCAAACCTATAAGCATTTGAAGCAACAGAGAGAAGTTTTTATACTTACATGTGAGCTTAACTTCATCACAGTTTGTCTCTGGCATTTAAGTGAAGATGAGGACCTCTGAGAGGTTAGTTTGCAAAGAGCCATTGAGAAGAAAATGGGCTACCTTGTCTTAATGCTCTCCCTCACCCCCCAGGGAAATTCTTGCAGACTGTGAGGTCCTAGCTATATATTCTTACCACTGCTGAACAGCATATTCAGAAGCTGGGCGGGGAGGATTAATTATTGGTTATTTGGTTTTGAAGTATTTGTACTGTATGGGACCCAAAAAAAAAAAAAGTGACAATTATTTTGTTGCTTTTTTATGATGGGACATGTATCTGTGTGTGAAGTACCCCTTGTGCATTTCCGCTTAAGCACAGGGCTTAAAGACCATTCTCCACCTTAAAATTCATCCTAGTATTTGTGGTTTTTTTCTTTTTTTAAACTAAACCGCCCTGTGACAATGTGGGTGGCTGGGTATGTCATAATCCTGTCATGCACTTGGGTGCCCAGACTGCAAAGGAATCCCTTCGGTTTCAAGCAGGCAGGAGAATTTCTTTACCTGAATGGGAAGCAGGCTGCCTCCTTGGCTCTGGAAGACGCCACCCAAGTAGGCTGAGAGGAAAAGGCCAGTAAGCCTCCTTTTAACTCCAAATTGCCTCTTGATGAACCATTTGATTTTGACTCGTGTTGTATTGTTGTGGTATTTCTGCTCCAGAATATGGAATGTTATTAAAAACATGTTAGCAGAACCCGGCTGCCGATGGTACAGGGGAAACGGGAAGCAGAGCAGGCTATCGAAGAACATTCCAAAAGTCAAAACACACTATGGAAAGTGGGCGTGTTGGAGAATGTGATCCCTGAGAGTCTGCTGGGCTGCTAGATACTTTGAGGAACAAGAAACGCTGCATAAGTTGATGGGAGACAGGCTTTGACTGCTATCAAGTGAGTTGATCCAGATGAGTAAAAATGCGTTTTGCTGATAAGATTGAACATGTGTGACAACAGTATGGGAAACTCACTGGAAAAAAGCTTCCAGGCATATCTTATAGTATCAGCCCACAAATTCTTTTTTTTCAAAGCCAAGAAAAAAGTTGTCTGTAGATTCCAGCAGGACTGTATCTTGTCTGGAGCTTGACTGTGAGAAATCCAAGCTACTAGAGTTGAAAAAGCATCTTTTAGCATTTCCCCTTCAATATTAAGGAAGGCTAAAAGCTGTGTGATGGCTGTGTAGGTGGATGGTTTTCTGTGTGGAATGCTTCTGATGGGTGATTAGGGTGACTGGTAGTTTCCTGTGGTTTTGAAGGAAGCATTGCTAAGTGCCAGTTATCATTTAGATATTCTTTTCTCAACTCCATTAGTTGTGAGGAGCAAGAGTAGTTCTCACAAGCAATAGACCAGGTAGTTTTTAGAGGTTCTGGACTTTTCTTTCAATGGTCAGTTCAAATTCCTCTAAATCAGAGAAAGTGAGTGGTTTTCCTATCTCTCCAGCTGATAAATGTCTCAAAGATTTACTGTTTGTATTTTATTTACAAAAAAAATGGGAGCTGCCTGAATTAACTGGTAATTCAGTGAGAAAGGAATCCAGTGAACTACCTGGCACAATTATACTGATTTATCCAAAGGGGAGGAGTTTTAACAATGTAGTTGAGTTCTGTGGCATGACAGTGGGTTATGCATTCATTGTATCTGAGCAGTTTCTTGCAGCTTCAGCACGGTGCTTCTGTGTCCATTTCGCATTGCTGTTTTTCTGGACTGAAGACAGACAGACCCTGTAACAGAATATCCCTCGTGGCTGATTCTATTATACCCCTTGCTTTATCATGCCCCCAAAATACTTTTATAAGGACTGGTGCTGATTTGGCAGAGCTTACTACAGATGGGGAGTTGTTGGACACCTATAGTATAGACAGGTCACAACTCTTAAGTTGGCTATTTCTATAACAGATATTCTCTATTAACAAACTATTATTTCTGTGAACTTCTAAACAAAAGTCAGATAACCTTTCTTGTATTTTGCTTGTTGTTTGTAGCTGGAACAGTGTCCCGTGTGTCATTTTAACGTCCATCTGGAAGTCTCAAATACTATCAAGCAAAGCCAAGGTAGAGCATGATGGAATGCCATTTAAAAACTGAGTTTTCATTCCACAGCTGAGGCAAACCTATTTACTTCTGAATGCTCCTCACGGACACAGAGCAGCACGGAATGAGCAGGCAAACCTGAAGCAACAGCAAAACACAACCTTCATGATAAATATAGACTTGCAAACCACTGGAATCCAGCACCAAATTGTGGTTTATGTTGCATTGTGACACAACACTGTGAGGATAATATTGCCAAGCATTAGCAACAGTCAATTCCTATGTGAGGAATTAAAAGTTATGTTGAGAAATTGTTCACATCTGTTCAACATTCTCTATATTAATATGGTATTTGGTCTTTCAGATACACTATGGCAGTACTTTCACTTAAAAAATCAGCTAATTTTTCAGTGTATGAATTGTGTATTGTCATCTGTGCAATTAGACATGGACAGATAAAACCAAATTTATAAAAGGTCATTCAGTTTGACCAGTTTTACAACTTTTTTTTTTATTGCTAACAACATAATATAAATACAAAGAAATTAGTGGATACTAAGTATTTATTAAGCAGTAGGTACAAATATTAGAACTAGAGATGATCATGAAGGGCAGAAACAGTAGCCTATCGATTTTCATAGTAAATTACAACTTGGCCCCTCAATTTGAAGTGAAGTCTAATGTTTCAGAGAATAAAGCATTATAATATACTAGTTGAATAACAGAAATGTATAGAATCAATCATAGAATGGTTAGATCTGGAAAGGACCTTAAAGATCACCTGTTTCCAACCCCCCTGCCCTGGGCAGGGACACCTCCCACCAGACCAGGTTGCTCAAAGCCCCATCCAGCCTGGCCTTGAATCCCTCCAGGGATGGGGCAGCCACAGCTTCTCTGGGCAACCTCTTCCAGTGCCTCACCACCCTCACAGGAAAGAATTTCTTCCTGAGATATCTAAATCTCCCCTCTTTCAGTTTATAACTGTTATGCCTTCTCCTACGGCTCCTCTCCCTGACAGAGTCCCTCCTCATCTCTCCTGGAGCCCCTTCAGAGACTGGAAGGCCCTCTAAGGTCTCCCCCAAGCCTTCTCTTCTCCAGGCTGAACAACCACAACTCTCTCAGCCTGCCTTCATAGGAGAAGTAAAGAGTTACAGTAAATGTAAGGCAGGAAGAAATATTCCCAAGGAAAAGGAACTTTGGAGTAGGTTAAGTACAGTATGAGACCAGCAAGTTATATGGCACAGTAGTAAAAGAAATTTGAGTGGAGTCTGGGAGATAAAGTTTGTAAACATGTCTTTTCATTTAGGAATGTCCAATGAGTAAAGGAGAATTAAATTGACAAGGAGACGTGCCTCAATAGCTGCAAAGGATGAAGGGAGATAGAGAGTAAGAAGGAAAGCAGATAAATAGTCTTTGACAGCCATTTAAAAAAATTGCATTAGGGGATAGATGAGTGGAGTACAGTGGTAAAGATTTTGGCACAACTCTGCCTCGGGAGCCCTGGAAAGTGTTGAGAGTGTGAGGGAGAAAAGTGAGAAGGCATTAAACTGATAATGAAGGAGGGAGTTTTGAAAGCAAGATGGATAACAACGTCAGGATTTGGTGCAGAAATGGGAAGCGGTAGACAGAAAACAGGAGCAAAACAAGAAGCTTTCTGAGGCGACAGTGGTATCTTTGCAAGACAACCAAAACCATGGGATTAAGCATAGTGTAAAGAGTGACCCAGAAAGCAGCAGCAAAAGTGGCAGCTGAAACTATGATATAGTAAGAAGATGGAGCTGATGAAGAACTGATAACAGAAGAGGGGATAATCTATGTCTCTCATCTTGAAGGTTTCTATTGCGTTAAGGCAAATAAAGAGTCTAGAAGGTCATGAAAAGAGAACATCAGCCTTAAACACCCATAGAGAGTAAGAGATAAACCCAAGTAAATTATAGGAGGCCATTTGTGGCATTTACTTTGCTTGTAAAAAAGGTATTTATTTTTTTTTTTGCTGTAGTGAATGCCTACATTAAACAGCAATATTAGTCTCCTGGCTCTTGTGGCTATTTTGACAAGCTAAAATGTTTATTTCAAAATTATTATTATTTACTTCAAATGGCAGTGTATTCTGGCTTTGTCTCTGGATGATGTGAGCATTTTCAGTCTGAGGTAAGTACAATCTTCATCATATTTTTTTACTGTCTTTGCATATGAATACTTTTTGAGTTGTTTCATGAATCCCTGTAGCAGTGATTGTAATGAAGTTCATATCTCCACTACAATCACCTTAATTATAGAGGAAAAAGAAAGTTTAACATTTCAGATTCTCCATTCCAAGAAATGTTATGTGATGGAATGTATTTCTAAGTGGTGAAATACTACTATCTGTTGCAGCCTATATGTACCAAATGACATTCACTTAGTTTTTAATTCCTGTACCTAATGCTACTGAAGCAGTTAAAAAGACAAAGGTTATGGTAATCCTAGTTAGTATCGTTAATATTGCTTTCGCTGCAGAGTAAACACTTTAGAACAAATCAAACCTTGGTGCAAATGGGTCCTATTCCACTGGTTTGTTGATCCTATGATGGCTTTGGGTTTGCTTATAGACCAGTGCTTAGTTTGGATGGATTATTCATACAAATGCTTTTAGGAAGTGAAATGCATGGGAACCAGAAAAACTAAGCAAGGATGCCAAAAGTATGGCAACATCCACTGGGTGCATCAGTATCCAGAATGATATCATGGTAGTGAATGTATAATAAACACCTAGTTAATGGATACAAACTAACTGACACTGCATGAGACCAGAATATTATATATCACAAAGCCAATGGTATGATGTAATAAAGGATCAAGTTTAGATAAAATATTGACTTTACTATTGAGGTATTTGCAACATTACCAAACTCAAATGCTCAAAGTGACTGTTTTTAATATGACTTCATCATGACAATTTTTTTAAGAAATATATATTGTATTTCTAAAAAATATTTTTATTTTTAGGATTGGGGGTGGAAGAGTTGAGCTTAGTAGTTTGGTTGAGTTGTATTTAGTATGAGCAAGCCACTTTTTGAAGTTTTCTGTGCAATTATTATGGACTGAAAACTTCATTAAACAACCCAGAAAAGATTATTCTTCTCCAAGACTCTCAGAATGGGGGCTTCAGGTAAATAGTGAAATATTATGAAACTTGACATGATCTTGAAAGGTTGTGGCACCACTTGCAAGAAACACTGTTTTCCATAGATGCATTCAACTTAGGTATCCAAAAAATTGAATAACCTCTGAATGCAGCTGAGGGTAAAATCAGTCTGGGCAATGAAAGTCAGTGGAATCTTGGTCATGTTTTGTGGTGTGATTGGACAGTCAAGGCCATGTGTAATATGATATATTTTTATGCCTGGGTTTAGTTCTAGTTTCCTTTTATTTTGCTGTCTGTTCAAATTAAACCGCTGCAACTTCACTTTTTCATGTCACTTGTTCTACTCAAGCCCAAACAGAAAAGACTTAATCCGATCAACACGTATACTAAAGCACATACTGAAAGGAAAACTGGACAGTCAGCCTTAATAATACTGATTTACAAGCTCTCCTGTTCTGACCTATGCTAGATCCCATGGAAATTTCTGTAAATTACTCCGGGTAATGAAATATTTAGAAATCACATTACAGAAGTTGCCAAGAGGGTGGGATGTACCCAGCATTTAGTTGTCATTTTCAGTAAATTTCCATTTTATCACAGTGCCCACAATTCTACTTGGGCTCTGAGTGTAATGTAACCACAAGGAAATCCACAGAGGCATGTAGTGAGGTAGTGAGGGTTTGGGATTTCTTTCTTTTTTTCTATTTTTTTTGTGTTGAGTTTTTTTGTTACATGAATATTTGAAAAGCATTTTGAGCTCCTTATAGGCTTTAGTAAACAAGTTTCTGTCCAAGAAGAAAAACCTGAAAATACCTGACTGTTTTATTGTTAATAACGTAACCGTGGGGGAGAAAGGAGGTGAGAGTTGGGGGGGAAGGGACGGAGGGGGGGTGGAACAAGAGCTTTTGACAGTGGATCAGAAAAGGAAAGCCCAAGAGTATTGTATGTTTTTACCACCAGCACTAGCCACAAGATCCTGAAGGACCAGTGACTCCATACTTGACCACCTCTCACCGAGGTAGGGAGTTACTACCAGGCAGAATCCATATCATCCAGCTAATAGCCATAGAAAAGCAAACTTGCACAATTTCTCTAGGACTCCTTCACTCTGAGGTGTTGCAAGCAGCACTTGAGATATTTCTAGTGCTGCATCACAGGCCTTAACTACTGCGATGAAGAGGATAATTTAATTGGCAATACAGCTGTAAGTTCTTTTGTGAGATGACTTGTAGAGAGATGAACGACAAAGGGATAATCAATCTACTACAGTTTTATATTATTCACGTGTAAATAACGGGGGAAAAAAACTGAGTTCATTCAGAGGGTTTTTTTAGGGGAACACAAAATCATCTTTTCCCTTCTTGCTCTTCTCTACACAAGTGCCACTAGGGGAAGGTCCCTGAAGGAACACTCCTGGAGGGTATGTGGCTTTACCCAGTGAGCAAAGTCATTACTCACTGAAACTGTGATCAAGAGAAAGGACTCTGAAGTAGCCACATTTTAATATTATGTCAGTGATTTTAACCGAAGACGTCTTTAGTGCAGGCCATCCCCTTCATAAGGAATCAAAAAGTTCAGACCTCTATCATCCGAGAGCTGGAGAGGCATTCTTTGTCAGGAAGTATAGTAAGTATAGAATAATGACAGTCAAAGTAAAAAAAAGAATGCAACCTGTATTTGTATTTTATTGTCATTTTTGGGGGAAAAAAGAATTCTTTCTGCTTCATCATCTGCATAGTCAAAATCTGGGTTTTATTAAGGCATTAAATATGAACTGGGGTTTTTTCATCAACATTTGTTCTCTACTATTTCCATTATTCTTCAGAATAAAACACATTCTACAGTTGTTCAAAATTGAAAAATTATAAATTATAGCCTATCTTTCCTTTATGGAATAAGAATATTAATATTTACAATGGGAGGTGGGGAGGCAAATGATCTAGTGCTTCTTAATTGTGTGTATATTTATAAAAAACAATAAAAGCAGTCCAAATAAACTACAAAAACATTCCCTTGGCCTGTTTATTAAAGATAAAGTTCTATGTTTAAGAACCACACATTAAGAACCAGACATTGAGTTTTATTTCTACAAGAGCTGGTCCAGTTACTTCTGAGTAGTTGCTCAGACATTTTAGAAACTATCAGATATATTTATCCACGTTTATTTGGCTGACTCTCAAGGAGAGGATCAAGAAAGGAAATGGAGAACACCAGTGATAAACTATTCCCGGCAACATTCTGAAGCTGGCAAACTGTCAAATTCATGTTTTACTGAGATTCAGATGAACTGAATTTTATGTACACTCTTTGGAAAATGAGCTGGATTAATGGATTCTGTGCTGTGGTCCTTGAGTGTAAGGTGAAATGTGTACTGCTTTCTGCCGTTTTATTTGCTGGTAAGCAGTTGTAGTGTAAGATGGCTCCAAACAAATTTGTGAAATTAGATGCCACACTTCTGGAAGTATGAAGAACACACTGAATCACCTGATCATGCCTGGCTTGGTGAGAAAGGCGTTTACTCCATGACAGATAATATAGTTTCAACTAGAACTATTAGTGACAACAAAATTGCAACTACAGAAAAAACAATTAGGAAAAGTTGTTATTCAGTTGAAAAGAATCTATTTACACCACAGCAAAATTATTTTAATCACTTATAAAATCTGTAACATAATCTCTAACATAGTCAAAGTGACATGAAAGAGATCTGAAACGACTATGTTGTGGGAATTGTAGACACTGAAATACGCATTCTGTTGCTGAACTGGCCAAGACTTGCTTCAAGTGCAGCTCCACCACCCTCAAGATCTGAAGTAAAAGAGATGATGATGGAGTTTGAGACTAGCTTCACCCAAAGGCTACATGCCATTTACAACATCAGATCCGCCTAACGGATTGGATGGCATGATAGATGGTATGTTGCAATTAATTTTCAATTAGCAATAGTCCAGATAAAAAAATTAGTTGCTACAGCAAGTTATTTAAGCAAGCTAAAATTATAAAACCAAAAAGCCAGAAATTACCATCAACTAGTGAGTCAAACTTTGTATGCTGCTATTCAGCAAAGAGAAGGCTTTAAGTAAAAGACTTTATTAAGACAGACACATTTCATTGCTGAGTTGACAGTATGGAAATGATTACATTTGACAAAATAATCACACACACTGGTTTTTCTTTTCTTCAGTCTTCACACTTCTCTCGAGTACGAACCCAGAAGCTAAAGCAGTGGCGTTTCGACAGGTCATTACTGCAATGCCACGTTGTTTAAGAGGTTACAGGTATGAGCATGTGGGAAAACAACTGCAGAATAGCTGAGAATGATATAAACAGGCAGATAGAAAGCAAAATGGCAAAATGCAGCTCACGGCACAAGGAAAGACCAGAAGCCTGGTCACGTATGAGAGAGATATAGTGTGTTCAGTTTTGTGAGATTCCCACTGATTTCATTGCTATTTGTGTAAAAAAAAAAAAAAATACTGCAAACACTATCTGTGCAAAAAATTGAATTTTGGAGTGGATTGGAGTAATTAAAAAAAAAAAGCCTCTTTTTTTGATGTGTGAAAACGGAATTTCTATGATTTTCTGCTGTGGGATCCTCATGAAGAATCAAAAAAGTCTGTGTGTCTGGCTTCGGGTTTTGCCAACATGAGCTGCGTCTCCAACCCCCTCTTAAACCTATCAGGAGCCTGAATGCGTATCTTGGCCTGAGCCCTCTGAAGTCAAACTATGTCTCTGTTTCCATCTGGGATTTCACCAGGAAGTGCTTGAAGTACCAAGCTGTAGGCTGATACCATGAGATTTGCAGACCTGAGAAATTCAGATAAGCCCGTACGAGCTTTGAACATCCAAGCCTTTTGAAGTTTGCTTGTCACGAAGTGCAACTCCACTGCTGTCTGCAGACAACCCTGAAACATGAATGGAAACAGATCTCGGTTTTGAAAAGCTCCTGTGGGTGGCTTAAGGACAAATGAATAAATACAGCTATATATGGAAATAGAATGTCTTTCAGAGGAGCACTCTGTCTCTTTGCACACTTGAGTATTTCCCTGCATCCATGATGATAACAAAAGCTCGTAAAATGAGTTGATTTCCTGCTCACCCCTGCGTTTTCATTGCGGTTGATCTGACGCAGTGATGTGTTCTTTAAACATTCATTTCTCTATTTATACAGACAAGCTGTTGTTGTTTACCATTTTTCCATTAAGCTGGACAAGGGTGTATATTTGAGGGAAAATCCGGCAGTAGCCAGAAGCTGCTGCAGTAGAAGAGAGAGTAAATAATCAACAGGACTCAGTGTAGAGCAGATCCCACACCCAACCCATGAGCCTATGCCAATTTTTCCAAAGTCTGTCAGCTCTGACTGCCGTGCATAAAGGTGCAGAGTATCATGAGACCTGCTGTCCACAGGTTTTAACAATGACAAATAGCAGGTAACTCAGGAAAGTATACAAAGTGTATGAGGATGGGCAAAGTTTAAGGTGATACTTCCTCTTGAAAATCTTCCCAGATTCTAGTAGTCTTTGAAAAAGGTGTTTCCTAGGCTAAATGTTTTATAAACATTACATAGACCTGTTTAAGGCTTCTATAGAGTTTCTTCATGAATTGTGGATTCAAGAGCCTATGTTTAGGAGCCAAAATCATATGGCAATTAATTCTGCAAAGTCCAAAATCATCTTCAATTATACACCACCTACCACTTGGTATCTTCTGGGTTGAATGTGGTTTATCTTTTTTATAAGATTTTTGTTTAAAAATTTTCTTTGGTGCCTTTTGCGTTAGGAGAAACACTGAATGATTATGTCTTCTCCATGCCACCTCTCCTATGAAGACAGGCTGAGAGAGTTGGGGTTGTTCAGGCTGAAGATTAGAAGGCTCTGGGGAGACCTTAGAGCCCCTTCCAGTACCAAGAGGGGGCTCCAGGAGAGATGGGCAGGGAGTCTTGGACAGCGAGTGGAGCAATAGGACAAGAGGGAATGGCTTTAAACTGAAAGAGGGAAGATTTAGATTAGATATTAGGAAGAAATTCTTTCCTGTGAGAGGGTTGAGACACTGCAACGAGTTGCCCAGAGAAGCTGTGGCTGGATGGGGCCTGGAGCAACCTGGTCTGGTGGGAGGTGTCCCTGCCCAGGGCAGGGGGGCTGGAATTCAATGATCTTTAAAGTACCTTCCAACCCAAAGCATTCTATGATTCCACGATTCTATAATTCTATGTATGTCACCATTTTACTGACCCAAGACTTTTCAGGTAGATCTAAACAACAACCTTCCAATACCTAAAAGGAGGTCATCAAGAAGACAGAGCCAGGCTCTTGACAATGGTAGGACAAGAGGCAATGGACATATGTTGAAACAAGAAATTGTTGGATGTAATATAAGGAAAAACTTTTATACCATGAGGACAGTGGAGCGGTGTAAGAGTGCAGCCAGAGAGACTGTGCAGCTTTCATCTTTGGAGGTTTTTCAAGATGTAACTGGATAAACCCCAAAGGTCACCCTATTTGAATAGGAGGTTCAACTAGAGACCTCTTGAGGTCTCTTCCAAACTGAGTTTTTCTATGATACTGTGTCGTACCTCCTGCTAGTTTTCTCTTTTTCCAAAGAGAAAATTCCTTCCTCACACAGATACCATTTGCTACCTTTGACCATTTTTGTTGCAATTCTACAATTTACTGCATACTTTTTGATACAGGGCAGCCAGACCTGCACATTCTTTTCAGAAGAGTGTGCACTGAAGATTAATGAAGTGCACAGAGATGTTTACTGCTATGTTCCTTAATCCTTTGGTAGTATTTCTGTCCTAGTCCTTTGGCCTTTTTGACTGGTCCTCAATACAGAGTTGGTATTTTCAGATGATTATAAACAATAATCCCACAGCTGTGTCTAGATGAAGACCTGTCAAATGATCACAGCAAACTTAGAAGCCATCACTTCGTAGATACAGTTAAATCTGGATTTGCTTATGTGTACTTCTTTGCAGGTATTGACCCTGGTTTCCATCTGTCATTTGATGTCTAATATTGTCAATGCCTCTTGCAGTACTTTTGGTCAGGGTAGTTTTGAACTAAACTGAATTTTTTTTGTATCTTATCAAAGATTCATTACAGATTGAATGCAAATTGTATACTTCTTTCATATTATGCTTTGTCTGTTTAAAACTACTAAAACACCTTAAAACCTATTAGGCAATGCAAACTCACCAGCCAGCATGTAGATCAAAGGAGAACGAAACTTTGTTTCTAGTGTCCATGCATTTCTTATTTTAACTACTTATTTCCTTGTTATAGTTTTAGACCTAATTTGCCAGAGCTAAGGCCGATAGGTTTTTATTCTAGTTGGGCATGGCTTCCATTTCTGTGGGATGACTGTTGTATTAGCCTCTTTTACTCTGATATTTAACCTGATGTTGTTAAATTGTTCCTTTCAAGGTTATTTGGCTTGATAGCATGTTTATTCAAAGTCTGTGTTGTTGTGTGTCTCCATACCTTTTGGCTATTCCTAAAAAACTTCCATTAATAAAGTTTCTAGTGTAGTTTAATAATTACACATTAGACCAAGTCACATATATCTCAGGGTGAACTCAAGAATTACTTGTCCTTTTGTGTATTCCCTAATTTGCTGCTCATAGAAGAAACCATTTATGGGCTCTAAACCCACAGCCTTTGTGCGAGGTTTTCATGACATCTACTTAACCCACCCACCAGACTGACTTCTTCCTTCAGCTTTCGCAGCCTCTCCGCTGCTGTGGCTCTGTGGCTGGTTGTACATAGTTATTTGGGAAGCCGTGATGGGTTGTGAAGGGAAGGGTTGCAAGATTTAAGCTACTGGGGAAATCTGGCTGCTTTTCTAAAGGAAGATTTGACCACGTCAGGAGTGCTTGCATCATTTTGATCCCTCAGTGGTTCCTGATGCCCTATTAATGTGGTATTTCTTCATTAAAGGCTTATGTTTAAGGCTAGTAATGTAATACAGTGAACAATCTGTAAACACTTTATTTCTGCATTATCATTGATTTTATTGTTTTAATAAGTGTGGGGTTGACATTTGAGTTTGTTTTTTTTTTTCCTGACTGGAGCTCTGAAACCGTTCAGCTGTTTTCAGAGCCCAGAATGTTGACACCAGAATGCAAGCCCCAAAGCTAGGAGGCTTCAAGAGAAAAACACTAATCAGTAGGGAAAGGGAAAATGACTTCTTAAATTTCATTTACATAAATTACAGCTTTGCTCAGAAAAAGAAAAAGCTTTTTTTTTTTTTTTTCTCAGTCTTTTCAGTTATGTTTTTTTGGAATGTGTTTGCATTCTGGTTGTGGAAACACAGCGTTGTTACTGAATGTGCAGGTACAGATGTTCAAAGAAAGGGAAAAATAGTTGCAAGAGAGAGATCCTCAGGCGCTTGGTGCATTCCTTGTACTAAAATGTAAAAAGTAACTACTGCATTGTCCTGGCCTGTAAAAATTGTCCAGATGAGAAGATGAAAAGAATGACCATAGCCAGATGGAGCTGAATGTCTTTCATTCCAAACCACAAGAAAAAAATATAATAATCCACCTACCAAGGGAAGTTTCTTCAAGCTGAAGCCTTGAATAAATCTTGCAAAATGATGTGAATTTTGTTAGATCAGAGCCTGCAAAGCCGTGAGGGCCTAAATTTATGGACTAGGCATTAGTCATAGATGGCTTTTATGAAAAGTCTTTCTAGACATTTTCATGGAGGCTTTACTGAAAAAGAGTAACCTAATAGAATCATACCNCCCCAGCTCCTTCAGCCTGTTCTCAGAGCAAAGGTGCTCCAACCCCCTGATCATCTTTGTGGCCTCCTCTGGACCTGCTCCATCAGGTCCATGTCCTTCCTATCTGTGGGCTCCTGACCTGTACACAGTACTCAATAACAATAATAAGAGACCAGTGAAAAGGGAAGGTCATCTGGTTTCTATTAGTGACTGAGGCCAACTTTGTGCTGAACTCTGAAGGAGTTAAGGAAAAAAAAAGAAGCTCAAGGCTTTCAGAATTTAGTAGATTCAGGCCTGTCCAACAGTTGGCTGCACTGAACGTTAAGTCAATACCTGAGAGGTATTTTTATACTTAATGGACATTGGTCCCTGTGTGACAAAAGGGACTACACCTAAGAGTTATTTTTACACCAAAATTTGGCCCTGGACTGGGCTGGAAGTGGTTTAGGGTAGTGCCTGAAAGGTTAGAGAGAGAAGAGTACTGTTGTAAATAGAAGTGAAGGAAAAAAACAGGAAAGTAAGCAAGCAATAGAAAAATTAATTTATACTTCAAGATGAAAATATTCCTGTGCTAGCAATGAATAAGATGTGGTTTTTGTGAAAGGGAATAGGCAGTTGGCAGAGACACCTGCATGTGGTTGGCTGGTCCTGAAAGACAAACCTGTTTGTTTCTTATACCGTCAGCTACCTTTTCAAAATAAACTTACCGTTAATAATAGTTTGAAAGGCAGAGACAGAAGGTTATCATGAGATGACTATTGCACATCTGGTAACCACGGGTCATGAGGGAATACCCATCAGCCAAGTGTGCTGGCACTGGTGCTATAAAGAATGTCAGCAGTTACTCTATACATTGAGATCCATGCTTTTGTGCTAGGGTCAATCTGAACTATTCAGCTACTTCCTGTAAGGACGATGTGTGTGTCAACAATCTAAAATAGGTTTAGCATTTGTTCTAGCTATTGCAAACCATTCTGGAAGCTTGCTGTTGAGGCATTTTATTTCATTTGGCTATCGTGTATAACTGAACTGCTAGGTCAGGTTTTTTATTTTGGGTTTGTTGATGGTGGTGTCTTTTTAATTTATCTAGAGAGGTAGTCATAGCAGGGTGCATTTTATTGCTATTTTCATTTTTCTGTCTTTTCCTTCTCCAAATTAATGTGGTTGCATAGGTGATTCTGTGGGCCCCTCAATGACCCTGTCAATGTAAACATTTTGATTAAGACTAGTTTATTTTAACCAAGCCTGTCTATCAGACACTTCTGTCTTCTGTGGTCTTTTGGGAAGTCAAACAATTGATCCAGTTGCTACACAAAACATCTCTGAGCCCTGATCTCACTTTGAAGTCAATGGCATGACGCCCATTGTTTGGTGGGAGCAGGCTCCAGGAGGCTTACTTTCTGCAGAAGAACACAGACAATTTAATATTTTTTAGTTTTGCAGAGGCAGACGTCTTGATTGCTAACATTCCCATGTTCTTCATACTGGATAATGCTCTAATTACAGGACAGTTGAAAAGTATGGGTGTGAATTTCAGTGATGTTGCAATATGGAGGACGGTGGGTCAGACAGCTAATTTGTCAGCTGCAATGTATTCAGCAGTTTATAAGAGGTCTGCTTACAGACACTTGACCCCATGTGCATGGTAAACATCAGGCTAGATTTAACGTAGGAGGTAGGCACAAAGAAGAGGAATCCAGTGTGCTGGAAGTATATAATGTAGCTGTCTAAGGGTAGCCATACTCGTCTGGGATCTTGCCCTTTTATGTGCCTTCATGTTGTAAAGAAGTACTTGTAGGCACTTAATATCTGCTGCTGAATCCTTGTCCTAAAGTGTAAATATTTATAACTGCTTTCCAAAAGGACCAAGCTCTACTTAAAGATATCTGGAATGTCTCTATTTGTCATATAAAATTCTAACCTGATGTTCACAGTTCTCTCTGATGATTCTCAGGTAAGGTCCTAAGTGACAGCAGCTGATGATGATGCTGGCCACCTGGTCCTCCTCCCTGTCACCCTTACTCCAATGCTGAGCACTGGGTCCTGCTCCCTGTCACCTTCCCTCCGATGCTGGGTACCCAGTCCTGCTCTCTGCCACTCTCTTTCTCTAGCATGAGGAATGTAGAACTGACGTTTGCACAGTGGCTTATCTTCCAAGTGGGGACATCTCCCCTCCTACGCNACTTTAGGGTCACACTATGGTGTTCAGGAAATTAGGATAGATGAGGTAGCACTTGATTTGATAGGTTCAGGATGGAGTTTTGGTTTTTGGTACTCAGTTCCCGATACTTCAAATGCCTGTGATTATATTTTTTTTATTATTTTTTTTTTTGCATCTAGCTTCCAGTACTAATTGCCACCGGAAGCAGGGAATATTGGAAAGGGAAATGGGNGGGTAGCCATACTCGTCTGGGATCTTGCCCTTTTATGTGCCTTCATGTTGTAAAGAAGTACTTGTAGGCACTTAATATCTGCTGCTGAATCCTTGTCCTAAAGTGTAAATATTTATAACTGCTTTCCAAAAGGACCAAGCTCTACTTAAAGATATCTGGAATGTCTCTATTTGTCATATAAAATTCTAACCTGATGTTCACAGTTCTCTCTGATGATTCTCAGGTAAGGTCCTAAGTGACAGCAGCTGATGATGATGCTGGCCACCTGGTCCTGCTCCCTGTCACCCTTACTCCAATGCTGAGCACTGGGTCCTGCTCCCTGTCACCTTCCCTCCGATGCTGGGTACCCAGTCCTGCTCTCTGCCACTCTCTTTCTCTAGCATGAGGAATGTAGAACTGACGTTTGCACAGTGGCTTATCTTCCAAGTGGGGACATCTCCCCTCCTACGCCACCCTGGTGCATTGTTTATAGCATTGAGTGTTTATAGTCTTGTGGTTAAAGCCTTTCCAGGGAGACGTGGGATTTGCTTGGCTGCATGAGAGGATGATATTGCGCTTTGGCTTCCTAATTGCCACTCGTCTACTGTGTGAAAAAGAGAGGGAGAGAAGAAATCCCTGTGGACCCTTTTAGAAAGGCAGCACATATACAGAGGTTCTGAGAGTGCTTCCTGAACAGCTTTCGGGTGACAGTGGCAGACACTCTGCCTGCTGATACCTTTTACAATGTTGCCTGCCACTCAGCTTCTCCGGTACTTTAGGGTCACACTATGGTGTTCAGGAAATTAGGATAGATGAGGTAGCACTTGATTTGATAGGTTCAGGATGGAGTTTTGGTTTTTNAGGAGGTAGGCACAAAGAAGAGGAATCCAGTGTGCTGGAAGTATATAATGTAGCTGTCTAAGGGTAGCCATACTCGTCTGGGATCTTGCCCTTTTATGTGCCTTCATGTTGTAAAGAAGTACTTGTAGGCACTTAATATCTGCTGCATTTTAACACCTGGAGGTGAAAGGATCAGTCTTGGCTGAAATGAGGACTCTTCTGGGTTCCTTACCTTCTTTGCGTTTTGCTTGTGTGCTCCTGAAATTCTACCAGCATAACTCTTCCCAAGAGGTTTAGCAACTAAGAGGGAAAGATTTGGGGCCTCTTGCTGACTTGATGTTAAAATAAGCCCTTTTCTTCCCTTCTGGTCACCAATGTGCAGTGTCAGGTTGAGAAGCCTGATAAAGCTGAACAGCTTTACATTCCTCCCACTTTTTCTGAAGCTGGGAAATGCTGGTCTAGAGCTTTGTCATATAATTTGGGGAACTACACAAAGGCAAACTTCACACAGACACAGGCTTCCCAGACCTCCCTTAAAACATGGGATTTCTTCTATTGTGCCTTCAAACTCGATGTCCTGCATAAAAAACCACATAGGAGATAATTTTTTCCATATTTTTGTTGTTTGGCTCCTATCTGTTCTTCCCAGGCTGCAGCTTTGAGAATGTAAGAATTCACAGTGTCACAGCAGGACAGAAGGCAAGAGGGCTCCCACATTCCTATTTTAAAGTTTAAAATCCAGCATCCCTATACATCCACCTTACATGGTTTACTCCATGAGTATATTACAGTTCAACTGTGCTAGGAGACATTAACAAAGAGGGTTTCTGTAAGAAGTAGAGCTTTCCATAGGTCTTCAAGGCCTCCTATAACTTCAGCGAATAGTTCTTACTGCTGATTCTTGTTTTTTACCTCTCTTTTGTCATAAACAATTTTCTGAGGGACAGAAACTCACAGGTGTATTCTTTCTTTGAACCTCAGTGGTTCTTTTGCTCTTCTGGCATCAGGATTTTTGGCCCAAGAGAGAAGTTCATGACATGAACTTGTGGTCCATGGTATTTTAATCCTTATTACCATTTCTTGCTTCCTTAAGAAGCTCAGATAATTCAGTGTATTAAATAAACTGGGACAGGGTGGAGTAAGCAGGAACATCTGCATGTCTTATGTTATGACTCCCCTAGCAGTCATCTATAGTGCTGTATAGTTCCAGAAAGTCTCTCAAGCATATAGATGGTGGTGTTCCAACAAGCTGGAACCGCTAGCTACAGCTGATGTTTCAACAAGTCATTTTATCTGCAGCTGCTTTCATCTGTTGCTGGCTTTAGGGAAGAATATCAAGTGTCCTTAGATTTTGTATGCTCCAGGAGGGACAGAATCCCAAATGAGGAAAACCTAAAGCCAAGAAAAGGAAAGGGAAAGGAAAGGGAAAGGAAAAGGAAAGGAAAGGAAAGGAAAGGAAAGGAAAGGAAAGGAAAGGAAAGGAAAGGAAAGAAGGAATACCAAGAGAAGACTGAGACTGTGCAGATGCAAAGGTGCAAAGAAGTTTTATAAGGGGTCAGTGATGCCTTTTAAGTACGTCGTAGGATTCGTTGCACAGCATTAAATTTACATTAGTAGGGTGGTCTCCTTGAATTTAGTCACTACGAAACAATCCACTATTGGTAAGGATGGATTTAAACAATTATGCAATCCCAGTAAATATTCCTAATTCTTAGCAATAAATCCAAAATGATATTATGGATGAACAGAACACAAATAAGTATTTAGAACAGAATTGCGTTGTAACCTTTTCTTGGAACTATGATAATTTATTTTAATAGCCAACTTAAACCTGGTTGCTTTTTTTGTGTGTGTAATTTCACTTTCTGTGCTGTGAAAAGACGTTACCACACAAGAGGAAATAGCTCACAAGTTCCAGCAACCACAATAGCAGCTGTCAATTTCCTCGCTTTATGGTTATTTTGTCAGTAGATGTATCTGATCAGATAGGAAGCCTCTAACTGCGCAATCCTGTTTTATTTGTAAAGTTAAATTGTACAAGGGCATCCTTTAGCTGCCATTTCTACTACTGCACTTCTTACCCCACTCCTTTTGCCACCCTGGCTCAGTCTGGTGAATGTTATTTCCCCTCCCTGTTGTCCCTCTGCTTCTTCATTCTCTCAGATGCAGATTAAATGAATAACATTACATTCTGAACTGAGCTTTTTTAAAAACAAAATTGATAATTCATAAGCTAAGACTGATTTAGTTGGTTTTAAATTAAGACCTTTGGGGTTTCATCAAGAAAAAAGAATACATAGCTTTAATTGATTCGTGGGACAAGGTGATGTGTATGTTCCACTGCATTTTTACTGGTAATGAGCTTTATACCTCCGTTCAGCATTTTGAGAATAAAGGAGAAAAAAGAGAGAACATTCTGTATTTCTACTTATTGCCAGGATGACAAGCAGCTGTGAAGCTGCATAGGACATTCAGGAGAAAAGCCTTTTACTCAGAAATGTTGAATGCTGATAAGGATCAGAAGTTCTGTAAAGAAGAAAAAAAAAAATCCCTACAGCAACAAGCCCTAAAGCCAGACTTGAGACATACAAAGAGATTTAGATTTAGAAACTGATATAATTGTGTGTGCTGGGGATGGGGATGAGGTAAATTTTTCTCTTTTCCCCACCCCGTTCCCAGTTCCCAGTAGTATCCCTAACCATATGAAGTCCAGTGGACTGAAATTTGTCCTCTGCGGTAACAGCACCATCACAATTAGAAATCATGCTGTATTAGTAAAGTCACTACAGCTGTGAAGATCTGAGGAAATCAGGCTGCTGATTTAGTTGTCAGGCAACTTTTTATGAGAAGGAATACTGCATATTAGGCCAGCTGAAATTAACAACAAATAAATAATAAAAAAAAAAATTACTCTCACTCCATGTAAATTTTGTTCCATAATTAAACACATTTTCTGCAAGTGGATTTTCCTTGCTAGAGTTGATACCTTGCTAGAGAAAAAAAGGAATTTATAATGGCCAAGATTCACTCAAGTTGTTGGCGCTGTTGCTTATGATAAATACCCCTGCATTCAGAACATAAATTTGTGGTTCATGATTCATAAGGGAAAAGCAGTAACTTATGCATTAACACACAGCTGCTCTCCCAGTTTGTCCCTGATGTACTGGGGTTTGCCACCCATGTTTCTTTGGTTTAATTTTAACTGTATTGCAGTGCACATCTGGACACTAGCTCCAGAAGCTGCTTCTTACTTTTTGCTTATGTTACTGTCCAGCCAAACTGATAGGGGAATAAGATGCTTGAATTGTTCTAAAAATCTGAACCCTGGCTGAATGCAAGAGCCACAGTCTTCCTGTAAAACGCAGATGATGACTTTGTCTCGAAGGGTGATGGCTGCACCCATTAACTTTATGAAAGGTTTCCTAGAGACAACATGAAGCTACGACATAAGTCAGGCATTTGCTCTGTAATGCTCTGGTTGAAAGTGCAAATAAATAGTTCGGGGTGTGGTATTCTTGCTGTCTATAGCAACCTTTCTGATCACAATCTCTGGCTTTGGACTAGACAAGCTGCCTGAAAAGGTTCAGTTATTGGTCTTTTCCATTTCACAGTGAATTTCACACTGATATTACCCCATAGCCACAAAGAACTGCTCTGACAGCTGGGTAGAGCTGAGGACAGTAATAGTCCAGCCAGACTTTAGAGAGGGGTAATTTCCAGCAAGCCTATTAAGCTAAATCTGCCACACGGACTTGCCTACAATGCCCCCAGAGCTTTTTTTCAGGTCCAAGAGAGCACACATCACTTTCCCCAAGAAAAGGCGCTTAGTTCCTAGCAGTAATCAAAAAAGACCTCGCACCATCATTTTGATATCAATGGATTTTACCCTTAGCCACACTAACTCCAGTCCAGTTTTCAGTTCCTCCATGACACCCACTTCCTTAGAAAGCAGTGCTCTGCTCTGAACTCTCCTGCATCAGGTTCTCCTGGATGGCCTGAGTCCTATTTGACAACTGTGAGGAAAAGCTGGAGAAACTACTATATGGAGCACTACTTTAAGTATGTAGTACTGAACCTGTGAGAGCATGGAGGGATGTTATTCTTCTCTTCATTCAGTCAATAGACAAAGACTGCAGTGGTGAGTTCATACTTGTGGCTTTGCGTGATGCTTCAGCCTGGGGAATCCATGGGGGTACAGATTTTGAACAAGAGTTGAGATTAAGGCATCGTTATTGACTACTGCAGCAGTTTCTGGGTTTTCTCCCCAGAATCCTTGTGTCATGACAATAAGTAAAGAGTGTGCTTCTTGTCAGTGTATTGATCACTAAGAGATATTACTAGGTATGTGTACAGTGGGCCCACGTCAAGTGGAGGAGTATCTCAAGAAACTAATCTTTCTGTAAGTTGTCTTCAGGAGGGTAGGATTTGTCCCAATTGCATTCTTCTCATCGGGAAAGTCAAGCACTTTAAAAACATATTGACCAAGTTAGTCACACATGAAAGGACTTTGGAGTCAGAAGGAAGAAGAAAGGCACTTATAATTATAAATTATAAATCAAAGAGACTCCACCAATTTCAGAGCAAAGCAAAACTGGAGAAAAAGCTAAGATGGGAAAGGCTCCACGTTGTGGAGAAACTGAGCCCAGAAAAAAGACTCTGAGAGGATCCTAATCCTCAAAAAAATTTCTAGTTGCTCAAAAGTGGTCAAGAGAGGATGATGAGGCAAGGATACAAGTATTTCTTGTTTTGTCCATGCCTATGAATATCTGATTCTAGCAGTTGAAAGAAAATTCTTCTCTTTTATAGTACTTGGAAGTGTATAAAATTTCTACCTGTGGGTCTTGATTATGTACCTTCTGAAAAGTGAATTTTAAATTAAAGCTCCAGCAAGACAGGAAGAATAAAAAAGATATGTATAAAGTGGTGGGCAGCTTCAACGCAGAATTATAGCATGAAAATCTTTACTCCAAAAAAATCCATATCCAGAGGCAGTCTCAGGATTATGAGAAAAGAAGAGCAATAATCCAGTTTATCATGTTCAAGAAAAAAGAACCTATTGAATGAATTAGCCAAATGATCTTAACAAATCTGTGCTACACAGGAATGAAAATTACTTTTGTTTGTGTGCACAGTGGCGCCTTTGCACTACCAGAGGAAAATTCTTAAAAGCATAGAGAGATGGACTTACAGAAAGGTATATATGAAATGATACAAAGTTTGAAGTGTCATAGGGCAAAAGGGGTTATTTTACTGTCTTTTATTTTGTTTTGATGTCAGTTACTTTCCCCTTGCCTTTCTCCCTCTTTTTTACGCTTTCAATCAGTGAATTGCTTTTCCTTAGCTATTTGCCTGAGAAACTTTCCAGTAGATGACATCCTGCAAGATTTGGAAAAAAACTCTGGAGGTCCCTGAACTAGGTTTAATTCTGTTCTAGTTATTTTTTGCCCATATCCATCTTTTGTTCGTGTGGCTCTTACTTAGCACTGTAGCTGTTCCAAGCCAGTTTAAGAAAGCAAAACTCCATTTAGCACATACACAAAGAAGGCACGTTTGTATCCTTTCGGGTTTTTTTTCCAGAAAGTTGATGCCACTTGATGGTGGTTGAGTATAATAATATCTGTCTCTGGGTGGATTTAACATCAAAATGTGTAAAGTAGTGTGAACATCTGATTAACATATGGAAATATTTTTTGAATAAGGCTTTCTTTTCAAGTGCTGAAAGTTTGACAGTCTTTTATACTGTTTTATGATGCTGCGGTAGCAATTCCATGGGTATAGCTATAATCCGCTTTCACATTTCATTTTGAAAACCCAAACCCTTCTGTATCTCAGTTTTGAAAAAAAAAAAAAAAAAAGTATTGCGTATGACATTTTTCATGTGTGGTCTTCAACAAGGGACAGAATGTACTTATGGGAAATAACCAGATGAGATATAGAAAAATGTGAAAGTTTGCATAACCAACCATATCTTCTTGTGGAAAAGCTTCCAAACCTATCATAATGGACACAGACCACTGCATCTGTACATACAGAACACTGGATCATATAGCAAGGTGGTGTGGCACTATAAAGAAAAATGTAGGAACGGGTCATTCTCTAACTATAAACAGTGAAGTTTTATGATTATACCTACCAAAACTTTAACACAGAATGTCCAGAAAATCAGGCTTTAATTTTTAGAACTCTTAATAAAAATGTTCTTGTTTTCAGCCAGGCATTGTTGCTTCAAGTGAGCAGGGTGGGTTTGCTTTTCCCCAGCTGAGTTCAAAGCTAAGGCAGGACTAAGTTATATCAGGCTATTCTCCTTGAGATGGTCAACGTGATCTGTGCTTGGATGGATCTGAAATATTTTCAGCAGCTCACTCCCTGAATTGTGAAGCCTAGCTGCAAAAAAGAACATGCAAAAAAAAAAAATGTATTAAAGATACAACAGAAAAAACTATGGAAAGGAAAACTGCCATATGATAAAACACTCTATGGGAAGGAACTGAAATACGCCTCTAGCAAGTCCTCTTTTGTGACAGCTAGATATCCTGTTTCTTCTGTGGCTGTTAAGTAACCCTTCAGTTTTCCTGAGTTTCTTTTCCACAGCAGAACTTCTGGAATCAGAAGTCAGCTACAAATTAAATGCAGTAATAAGTTTTGCTTTTATCGGCTGCCTAACTGGTGGAATTGAGAAAGTCATGCAATTCACCGATTATACATACTACTTACTGTCTGGAACATCTCTGGCTCTGGCTCCATAGCAATTTTGTCTGTGGAGGAGGAGTTTGAGTGTCTCCTGTGCACAGTTGGTGGTGCATTTGTCTGTTGTGTGAACAAACCCTGCCACTTTGTGCCCGGCCTCTTTCCTGTAATCGGCAGGAGTGTTGTAACTGCCCCTGAGAATACACATGCCCAGAGGTCAATGCTGATGTCAACACTCACTAGGAAATCTGACATTTCTGCAAAATGTGAGTTTGTGGAACTGGGTTTCATACTCAAGAATACCTTCATGAGTCCACTATTCCATTGGACATAACATCAAAAAAACCCAAGCAAAACATGGTGAGTTTTTTATGTTAAGAGGAATGTTAAGAACATGTGCTCTTCTTTCATCTACGTGTTAAATCATTCTTTCTTCCAGTGCCATATACACTGTTAAGAAGCTTTTTTTGAGTAAATTTTGTACAGCATCCTGAAAGGAGGTTGTAGAGAAGCGGGGGTTGGTCTCTTCTTCCAAGTAACAAGTGATAGGACAAGAGGAAATGGCCTCAAGTTGTGCCAGGGGAGGTTCAGATTGGATATCAGGAACAATTTTTTACATGGAAAGGGTTATTGTGCATTGGAATGGGCTGCCCAGGGAAGTGGTTCAGGCACCATCCCTGGAGATATTTAAAAGATGGGTTGACATAGTGCTTAGTGACATGGGTTAGTGATGGGGTGTTGTTTGTTTTGGTTTTTTCTAATCAGAGTTAGGTTGATGGTTGGACTAGATGATCTCAAAGGTCCCTCCAACCTAGACAATTCTATGATTCTATGATTTGTGGTAAAAAATAACAGAGGATGAATAGTACTAAGGGCTGTGCTTTTAACTTTTTGAAGGCTGCTTGAAAAGAAAGCCCTTTCAGATTATTGGGAAATGTTTTTTAACAGTATTCCATATTCAATATTTAAGAAGCATCCTAAGTAAATGTATTAAATTATAACTTACAAAATGGTAGAGCACGTGAGGTGATCCCAAAGGCCATGTGTGCATCTTTGTCATTCCAGACAGAAAAACCAAGAATATAGTTTACATAGAAAGCTGCAGCTTCTGATGTGCCTTGGAAATTTCAGAGAGACAATATTAAGTAAATTAGCCATGAAGATGTTCAGGGAATGTTTGTTTCACACACAGCTGCTGGGTCCACATGCATTCACTTTTTTTTCCTTTTTTTTTTTTTTTTTCGTAAAAAAGTCACAGTAACAGTGATTATGCATCTCTTGCACTCTGTACAATAAATCTCAGAACTCCAGTGCAGTCATCCTGTTTGAAATAGCTCTCAACATGTTTGTTCCCAGCTTTCTGAGCGCATGTGGGCTCTGCATTTAGGTAGTTTGTGGCAAATTTGCTCTTCCCACGGTCTTTTTGTAAGAGCAAATGAGGACAAACAACTGAGATTACTTCAGATTGAGGTTTTTTTTTAATTTCTTCTTTTTTCTGAAGGCTAAGATAGAGAGCCCTGAGTGTGTGCCACCTGAGACTATTACAGGGAAGAAATGCCTCCAGGGGGTTCTGAATCGAAACCACAGGGGTTCACACTGCAGCAGGGAACGTTTTAAATAGGCGTTTTGGGTTAGTCATACCACAAAAACCTTCCACTTTAAGATAATTTATAAAAATCAGATGCAAAAGCAAGAAGGAAAGCATGTTAACGGAGACACAGACTGAGAGAAATGTTATTGTTATTACAGAAGTGGAGGTAGATTTGGATAACAGCTTCCTGTCATCCAGCTATCTGATTATCAGAGAAGAATAGACAAGTAGGTATAGGGTGGCTGAGCATCATGTCGAAATAGATAGGAAGACACAGGGTCAGGTTGCTAATTGGAACGGGGCATACCTAACCAGGATTAAAAATTCTACAGTAGTAAATGAAATATCCTGATGAAAACAGACATTCTGTGCTTCAAATCTCTATTTCAAGTAAAGTGAAATGTGTATTTGTGGAACAAAACATACCTTGTTGCTTAAACATAACTGCAGAATCACAGAATCACAGAATGGTAGGAGTTGGAAGGGACCTCTGGAGATCATCCAGTCCAACCCCCTGCCACAGCAGGGTCACCCAAAGCAGGTCACACAGGAACGTGTCCAGGTGGGGTTTGAATGTCTCCAGAGATGGAGACTCCACCACCTCTCTGGGCAGCCTCTGCCAGGGTTCTGTCACCCTCACAGGAAAAAAGTTACCCCTCACGTTTAGATGGAACTTCTGTTCAAGTTTGTGTCCGTTTCCTCTTGTCCTGTTACTGGGCACCACTGACCCCATCAATAACTCTAACACCAAAGCTATAGCATCTCTATAGGTATTGGTCCTGGTCTGTTTTCTTGTTTGTATTATCTTTTTTTCTACTTTTGTAAATAAGGAATAAGCCGTTAAATATCAGGGATTAATCTACAAGATGCCTTAATGTTTTAAGGGGGATTTAGCATTTAAACTCCCTCGGTACACAATGGTATCCTGCTTATTTTAAAGATCTTTCTTGCAATGGAGTGAGTTGTCTCTGGAAGTACCTACATCTCTTCAGATTGACTGGGGGCCCCAGACTGCTTTTTAAGGCTATCAAAATAAATTTGAGAGAGCTAAAATGCACTTAATTCTACATAAATCAATACTTGTTCTGTTCTGAGGCAACAGATGTAATCTCCAAATCTATAACAAACTCCATGGAGGTGGAACATATGACAGAACTATCTCCACTCAGGATATTGTTTTGAGTCTAATGGCGTATTGGGGTTTTTTTCAGGTAAACTCCGAGGATTCTGTTCTAACTTTTCTCCTGTTCCCTATATTGTCTGTAACTGAATTGTTACAGCAGGAGGTAGGATTTTTCAATGTGTGTTTTATAGCCCAGCAAGGATGGGGAGAGGCAGCACCAGAGTCTTATGCTCGTGGTTGACAGAACAAGGTAACTGCTCTTTCGGGTTGTATATGAAAGTATAAAAGGTGAAATTATGCTGCTTTCTCCTCTTAGCAGGCAGCCAAAGTATTGTAAGTTATAAGTGCTCATTTATATTATAGTAGGTGGTCAATTAAGTGTTTCCATATGATATGACTACTCTAAACAGGGTAATCTCTGCAACAGCAGCTTTTGGTATCTTTGTGATATTTTCAGGGTGGTTGGTGAAAGGTTCACGTGGCACAACACTTAATGATGGGCCTAATTACTCCTTCAGAAACAAAACAAACTTTGTGCTATTTGAAAATTGCTAGCAAGACAACGTTCAAAAAGCTGAGTTTGAAAAGCGCTTGTTTGTTTTTCATGGAAACCGTATAAACCTAACAGGTCCCATGGCACCTCTCTAATCATGATATAAAGTCTAATTTCCCAAAGAAATAAAAAACACCTGTCCCATCATCCTTACTGTCTCTTCTGCTTTGTCTTTCTTCTTCTGGAATGGTTGACTGCAGCTAGTAGCACTATGTTGGTTAGTCAGCTTCCTTCCTTACGATTGTTCATCATATTTCCTGTCTCATCGCCTCTTACTAAATGGCCAAAAATATTCCCAAATAATTGCCCCTTGTGGGTGGATTTCAGAACCTGTCAATTCTGGTGCAGAGTGTTATGCTCTAGTTGTAATCCAGACCAGGAGGGATTAGTATGGAGTCACACTTTAGCCTTTGGGTTTTTTCTACATATATTTATTTTGCTCTATGGGCCTTTGCTCTAGCCCAGAGTTGTGTCACCTCTTTTCCAACCTCACCTACCTATTTTACCTCTCAAAGACCAGAATTATCTTTTCCTTTTCTGGTGCACTGTTGCTCGTTTGATGAATCCCAGGTCTCATGTTGCAAAACCCCAAACGTTTTCATAGTTTATGTGTTCCACTCTCTCTCAGTCACCAGTGGGTTAAATACCAAAAGGAATCAGGTAGGGTTTCACACAGCCTGTGGGTAAGTGATAAGAAAGGCATGTTGTGGCTCCACAGAGCCATAAATACTCGAGAGGTGTGCTGCAAAATGCTGGAAACCTCCCTTCTGTTTGGCAAGCACAACTTCCATTTGGTTGCGTTTGTACACTAAACATTGAGAAACAGCTAAAATGAGGAATGTTTTCAACATCAGTTGCAAGTTGTTTTATTTAAACTTATTAATATTTAAACTGTCACCTAAGAATTGTACACATGTTAATGAGTGTAGCCCATGCATGGGCTTACAAATCCAACATTCTCCAGGAAATGTCTCAAACCCACGCCAAGTTTTCATAATGTTGGATTTGCATTTAGGTGAAAACTATGTAAAATTATGCATTCCCAGACATTTTCCTGTTAATTAAAGATGACTCTCATTTATTTAGTCCTCTACACAGATTAACACACAATTGGTGAATAAATTTCTGATGCTAATGGCTGTGAAAGTTGGGTGGAAAAAGCTACAAAGAAATAGAAGGACATCCTAATTTTAGTCAAATCATATCTCAACGTTCTTTCAGTAGACCCCACATCTGCTAATAAAAATTGGTACCCACTGTATAAAATCAGAATAAGAGTAAAAATTAACACCAACTAACTGATATAATTTCTCTGTGTATATATACTCGTGTGTGTTTACATGCACGTGTATGTACGTATACCTCAGAAACTTGTATCTAAACATACACAGACAGACAGACATACTAGGTCCTGTAGCCAGCTTATTAATATAAAAGCTGAACAAATTCTGGTTGTCATACAGTGTAATTCAGAGCGGCATAGTTATAGCTTGATCTTATTCATAAGTTCTCCGTCAGTTTTTCAATACATCTAAGAGAAATACATAATGTTCTGCAAAGAACACAGATATAATTACTATGGTAACTAGTAAAATTATCTAATTTTATTTTCAAGCTTAAGTGTAACTTTTTAAAGCTAAATTCAAATTATATAGTAGAATTTCTGACATTTATTAATTAATTTCATTTTAAAAGCTGCTAATTAAGAGAAAAAAGAGCATATTCTGTATAACACGGAATATAAATTAAAAACTTCAGTGTTTTGTAGGTTTTGTAAAGTTCCCAAAGAACTTTGCTTAAAAAATAGAGATCTAATTAGTTCCAGGCCTCCAGAATAATTTGAAATATCAGTGGAACACCACTGAAACATTTTTTTATATGTACTCACTTTACACACATAAAAGGAGAAACAAAATCAACATATTGACCTATTAAACTTAGATATGCTACTTGAATAAGGAATATCCCTTGCATCCCTATTTGCTTGTTCATACACTTAAAAATTGATAAATATGTTTCTTAATTTTGCCATAAAATTACATGGGAATTTTTTAAGTGAAAACCTCAATAAATTGCTATTCCACAAGAGACGAATATGCATTTACTGTCAAGGATAATTAAAATCTTAAAAAAATATCCAAATTTCCAGAGAAAATCTCTTAACTGGTGTACTACAAAAAGCAACTCTATATAGAATCATAGAATCATTCAGGTTGGAAAAGACCCTTGGGATCATCGAGTCCAATCATCAGCCCCACTCTACAAAGTTCTCCCCTACACCAGATCCCCCAACACCACAGCTAAACCACTCTGAAACACAGTCAGGGATGGGGACTCAACCCCCTCCCTGGGCAGTCTATTCCAGGGTCTGACCACTCTTTCTGGGAAAAATTCTTTCCTAATGTCCAATCTAAACCTACCCAGTTGCAGGGGTACATCAAATACTTTCTGTCTTTGTAGCCAGCTAAAACTAACTACTTTATTTAAACTAAGCAGGTAATTTCTATGAAGAGTTTTGTGAGTCATCCAGAACTCCAATTGTTCCACTTACTAGAGTCAAAAGAAGTCATTAACACTGACATTTGTGTTTTTTTTTCCCATTGGAACCCTGGGCTGAATATAACTTCAACAGCTTTGCATGCAGTGTCTGGACAGTCTCATTTGCTACGGATTTATCTGTTGTGTAGTTAAGAGGTACCTGTTTAATCTGGGCGCGCAACAGTTAATTGATTGACAGGAGAAAAACTTTTTAGAATTATTTCAATACCACTCTGCTGGTTTATATATTCTTGAGTGAAGAGCCTACACTTTTGACAAAAATAGCATGAGGGTGCCGAGGACCTTCTGGCAAATTGCTTGCAGAAAGGTTGGTCACCTCACAGGAGTGTTGGGGAACGAAATGCCAACAAACAGCTCTTCTTCAGTCCAGCATTTTCACAAAACACCCCATAACACAGTTGATGCCCATAGCAAGAATGCAAAGTTTCATATGTTCAATTGGTCAAGGAATCAATCCACTGCTTAGATAAAGGAAATGAATATTTTATAAGCAAGTGCTTAATTACATATTTCAAACCACAGTTATAAGGTGACCTGTACCTAGGAGCAGAACTGATCCCTTGGAGTTATGAATTTTGAATGCGTTTTTGTGTGTATAAATAAACAAATCTAAATTTTATAAATAATGATTTTTATTATATGCTTTTCAATGCAAGGAAAAAAATACAATAGCCAGAGGTACTAGAACTGTAGTTTTCAAATCATGTTTGAACAGATCACTTCTACTGGATTACTTCAGTCTTACAAGACAAAGCCAGATACTTTCAGACTTTCAGTCCTGCACTAGCAAGATCGTAGCTGACAAGCAGCAGTGAAAAGGGGTACTGAGGGGTACTGAAATTCCCAGCTGCTTCAAAAATATACATCCCCCCTCATTTGTTAAATTTTAATGATGTCATTTCTCAGACGTTTTTGAGTTCATTGTGCATCAAAATAAACAGAGCTGTTTAGTTTTCCTGGTTTTCTTCCATGCATTATGAAATACCTAAATCATAGTTTTAAAATCATAATTCCTATCTGTTGATGGGGAATGATTTAGCACCATAATGAAATAATTATAAAGGGCTCCATAAGGACTACATATGGGACTTTACATCAAAAGGCATAATATGGAATTCATAATAACATATAAAAATATATATATTAGATCAAATAGGCTCTTTTCCATGAACCTTTTACTCTACCACTTACAGTGAATAGATAATATTGAAAGGCTCATTAAACGCTTGATCCTTGAGCATCAGAAAGAATATTCTAAGCAGAAGATAAAGGCATCGCACGTTCCCACAACACAGAGGTATGAAATAATTAGTCATAAAAAATATGTAACGGTCATCAAACATAGGAGTGCAGCAGAATAAAGAAATATTTGTACTAATATCTGTTTGTGGTTTTTTAAACAATGGCTTCTGCTTCAATTTCAGCAAAGGGGGATTACATGTAGTGATACCTTGTTGCTGCATTCTCTCCAGCAGTGATGCAGTTTGTGTGCCTGATTGGCCTCTACTTCCAGTGGCTTAAAACCAACATAATGCTGTCACTTATTTTGATCACACTGCATTTACACAAAGTCTCAAAGAAGTGGAATATTTTCTTAAGTCATTCTTTTTTTTCTTTTTTTTTTTTTCTCTCATCAGTTTCACTTATTTCATAGAATAGAAATTCTGGAGAGAGGAGCAGGATGCCTACATTTCAGTTTTCACAACACAACAGTTGTGTGGTTGGAATAATTTTCGTAACTGGGAGTATTTCCTGCTTTGGAATAGTGCAAAATAATCTGCATGGAGGATATGATAACTGGAACAACTTTCCAATACTTAAAGGGGGTCTACAGTGCCTGTGTAGTAATAGGATGAGGGGGAATAGTTTTCAAGTGAAAGAGGGAAGATTTAGATCTCAGGAAGAAATTCTTTGCTGTGAGGGTGGTGAGACCCTGGAAGAGGTTGCCCAGAGAAGCTGTGGCTGCCCCATCCCTGGAGGGGTTCAAGGCCAGGCTGGATGGGGCTTGGAGCAACCTGGTGTGGTGGGAGGTGTCCCTGCTCAGGGCAGGGGGGTTGGAACTGGATGGTCTTCAAGGTCCCTTCCAACCCAAATCATTCAATGATTCTGTGAGTCTATGATATGATACTTGTCATTCTTTTTTCTAACTTGTTTGTTGAGACCAGTCTCAGCAGGACTATAAAGGGTTTGGGGCATGAATTACCTATCAATAAATCAGTTTTATGTATTCACAAATATTTTGAATATTTTTGATTGAAACAGATTTGTGGGGGTATAAACCTCCTTAACTGCCTGCATCCTTATATGTAAACAGTTCATTTGGAATTACAGTTTTAAAGGTATGGAATTTGAGCCATGCTAGTCCAGCCATTTTACTTTTATTGTTATCTACTCATTCAGGTGGGTGTGCTGATAAGGATGTATTTTTAGGTTGGTGGTTTTTTTCCTTTGCTATTTTACAAGCATCAGTAGATCACTACGCTTGATAAATATCAAGTGAAATTTTTTATAGCATTCATCACTACAAGTCTGAAAACACAATATCCTAGATGATGAAATACTGAAAAATTATTACAGAGAAGCAAGAGAAGCAGCATTCACTGTGCTCTTGATAGTAATTATATCTGAAGTTCTTTTAAATTTGGAAACATATTTACAACAGCTTATTACTAGTCTCTGTCTCCCTAGACAGATTTCCACTTTGTGAATGTCAGATTGTTTTTGTTGCCGAGTTTTAAGTTCACTGCGGTGGTAAAATTATTCTGAACAGAGTTCCTCTCTCAGCTTTTAAAGTCTTGAAACATAGGAACCCCTTTGTAGAAAAAAAATACCTAGGTTTGCTGTATAAACTGTGAAATCATGTTGATTTTTCACATGTTACACTTGTCTGTATTACCCAAGTTATTCTCTATTTTTACAGATTTGTTCTCCCAGTTCAAGTGATAGTATTTAAAGATTGGAAGGGTTAATTCTTATGCCCTATCGCTGTGGGGCCACATCATTAGAATGAGCCAGATGAAGCATAAAACACATTCTTCAATTATACAACTAATCTATATTAGGAAATTTACTGCTGCCAGTGCTTTTTTCTCAGCCTGGGCCACTGGCATATGCTAGTCATGACCATGCTGCATGGTAATACCATGGTACCTGAAGCAATGGATAGTTTCCAGCTGATAATACTTCTAGAAATGGTCTTATTCCCAATCTCTTCTTGGGAAATATTTGGGTTGGTAAAAGCTGATCAAACATAAAAAAGTAGCAGTGACTGCTCTACGAATTTAGCCATTTGGGCTATCAGCACCCTGCCAACTGTTTAAATTTCTAACTTAGATATAGTCAACATGGATGATGTGTATGGATACATTAGAACCAACAGCATAAACTCAAGAGAATTCAGCATGGCCGGAATGACATTTCCTAAGTATGAATCAATCTCTTCCGTAAAATGCTTTCACTGACATCTGCTTGTAAGAATGTCTAACAGGTTTGGGTTCAAACTTAATTAAACTAATAGAAAGCTTTTCTACTGACTTCACCTGTATCTAAAGAAAGTAGACCCTCAGATTTTAAATACAATACTCTTCGAATCATAGAATCATTGAATTATAGAATGGATTGGGTTAGAAGGGACCTTACAGATCATGGAGTTCCAATGCCCCGCCCTGAGGAGGGACACCTCCCACTAGACCAGGTTGCTCAAAGGATCATCCAATCTGGCCTTGAATTCCTCCAGGGATGAGGCAGCCACAGCTTCTCTCACCACTCTCACAAAGAAGAATTTCTTCCTGAGATCTAATATAAAGCTCCCCTCTTTCAGTTTAAAACCTTTACTCCTCATCCTATGGTTCTAATCCCTGATCAAGAGTCCCTCCCCATGTCCCTCTTCTGTGACATGTCCATCCTCCATTGTACTCAAGGACACTCCTGATCATAGTTAGAATAGTCTGTTTATTCAGTAGGAGTTCTTTCATTCTTCCTGTGGAATCATACTGCTCTCCTTTGAACTTCTCTTTATATGTCTTGTTCATCTGCCTTTCATCCGTACACATGCCTCATCAGATGAAGTTTTCGAAATCCCAGCTGGGGTTTTCCCTCCTTTTTGCACTGGTTAAATGGTTCACCTACAGCTATTTCAGAGTTTTCCAATAGTACTGTCACCCAAAGAACAGCACTTTCTTTATGTAACACTTCCCATGAATCTTTATTCAAAACCAGATGGTAGTACTGGAATGAAAGCCATCTCCATCCCAGCATTTGTTGTGTGACACTGTTCAGCTTTACACTGGCAGGCAGGGAGCCCTGGAAGAGTGGCTTAATGGAATGAAATGAGACTGAGGTCCTAAAGATGCCACTCTGTAAGATTTGGAGATTTCATTTTGGGCTACTGCTAGTCTTGTCTTGGATTGAGTGGCCATTTGTGGCTGGAGTTAATTAAATGTACTCCTGGTCTTGCAGCCTAGTTTCCTCCAAAAGAATTCAGTTTGTGCTCTCCACGATGACTCAGTGATGTAATAGGGGGTAATTGGGACATCAGTTTCAGAGTGTTCAAACTAAAATGCACCCATAACTTCATTATTGGAGTCAGGAAAGGGTCTGAGGATATCAGAAGAAACTTTATAAGAATGTTTGGCAAATATCATTGAGAAGTGAATGTAGACAACACTGAAAACAACCAAAAGTTTGTAATATTTACCTGAATGGTACAAGTGAACTACTACTCCTGCTTGAAACACCGTTACAAAGTAGGAAATAGGACATTGAAATCAAAACTGTGAGAAAGTAAGAGTCTAGAAAATTACATGTTAATTTAGAAAAAAACCCAAAACTTTAGAGAAGGAACATGGAACTGAGGACCAGGAGCCAACTCTTAAAAGCACACATCAGAGTTTCAAGTAAATTTTTATAAAGAAACTTTCTTACATGAGCTGAATTTAGATTTATACTTTACTGTCTTAGTATATTTATAGCACAGCAGATTATAAATAGCACACTTATAAAACAAAAATAAAGACTCATTAGCATGTGTGTTTTCCTTGATCCTCTTAATTAGGAAACATCTGTGGTGTAGTCAGTGTTCTTCTCCATAATTGTTTAATATGGGACAGGATGATGTGAAGCCAAAATACATCTTTGAGAAAGTTTTGCTCACCAGTTCATCATGCATATGTTTTCAATGTTTTTAAAAGGTGTATTTTCATCATAGAAAGAAATCATACATCATAGAAAGCCAGCAAGATATAAGATGTCAACTGCTTTTAGCTTCAAAAAACCTGACTTCTTCCTTGATCAGTGAGGGAGTGGGGTTTTTTTAAAAATAATTTTGTTAAAAGAAAGTAAAGTTAGAGGGTGGTTTACATAGACAAAATTTGGAATTCATTAAAATTAATGAGTGGAATTTCTTTCCTAGGAAGGTTTTGTACCTATGTCTTGTAACACATGAGATTTTTAAATTTCCTAAATTGTGAAGGCCTATGAGGTATTAAAGTACAGGAATGTAGATTAGGGAAGTTCAAAACTAAATCTAAATGTCCTGATATTTCTTTCTGTTGAAGCATGTATGCTATCATTTTTAAATACACTTTTCTACCATGTATTTGTTATAATTAATAAAAGAAATGAAAATCTATATAGTGCTACTTAATAATGTCCAGTGACAGACAAAACAAAAGTGTAGTGTATTTTTCTCCCACTTATAAAAAAGCAAAAGGGAAGAAAAACAGACTGAAGGGAAAGCTTGTTTATGAAGATCAAAATGTAGGGAATGAATTTATCTGTGAATTTATTTGTCTGAAAAAAGACCATGACAGAAACAAAGATTTTAATAGAGTGGGGTTTTTTTTCCCTAACATTTGTTGCATGACATCGGTAGCAAAAATTGTTGTTTCATTTGCACTTTTATGTCCTTTCAGTGTCTTTACAGAAATTAACTATACACCTACGACATAAGGTCCCTGTAAAGCACGGCAGGCCAACTTTATGACTTAACAGTCTGTTAGCATTTGAATTAATAATTTTGATTGCCAGATAATTTCTTTTGTTTTATGCTTGTTTTCAGGAGGAAAAATATGTAGGTTAAGGGAGAGTGTTAACCTTTTCGAAGGGAGGGACTGTGGGAATGAGATTTTATTGCTCTTATCTTCCTCTTGTTTTCTTATGGGCTGGTCTCAAGTATTACTCCCCATCCTCAGTTCTTGATCTGTGGGCAAAACAATCCTCAAAAAAAAAAAGAAAAAAAGAAAAAAAAAGAGGGTGGTGGTTGTGGTGGTTGTTTGACCTCTTATTTATCCGTATTCATGAGATTCTGTCACTGGACTGTTGAAAAGACACCAGAGAAGGGTAAGATGGTGGTGTCGGGGGGAGAGAAAGGGGAGGCAGTGGGAAGTGAGGAGTCAGGGCAGGAAGGTAAGGAGTCAGTCGACAGAGTCTGTTAATTTTGAGGAAGCTGTCTGACTGATTTTGTTTTGGGAGTATAGACTTTCTCACTGTTAAGTGATCAAATTATTTTTCTTTTTCTCCACTGTGGACTGATGAGGGCCCCCAGAAGAGTAAATTAGAATTTGATGGCTGTGGTAACAGAGAGGCTAAAAAGTTAGCGAGGTTGTTAAAATAAGCCTTTCCTCCCATGCACTGCCATACACGCCAGCACCAAGCTTTCATGACAGGAATGAGAAAACAAGTGAGATAAAATTCTGATTAGATCAGCTTAATTCAGCAATGAAGGTGATGTACTAAACACCAAGAAAAACGAGTGAGAACTGTAAGCTGCTGTAAGACAAACTCCCAGTATAATATACGGATAATGACATTGAAAAAGACTTTTTTCTTTTTTTTTTCATTTTCCTCCTGGTTCAAGAGGAGGTTTTTTTCCTGACATGCTTTCAGTTCATGGTCCCCTCAGTTTTTAAGAATGTATTCAATTTGTTTCAGAATTAATTGTGAGAGAGCCACAGATTCTGCTATATACAATCATATGTCAATACAGGACCAGTAAAATGTTGTGTAGAAGATCATATGCGTAAATAGCAAAAACAAAATAAAAAATAAATATTTAAATTGAAATTGTCTTAAATGATCATTAAATTAAGAAGAGTCGTAGAATAATTCAGTTTGGAAAAGACCCTTGGGATCATTGAGTCCAACCATCAGCCCCACTCTACAAAGTTCTCCCCTACACCAGATCCCCCATACACCACAGCTAAACCACTCCTCAAACTAAACAGTCCCACCTCCTTCAATCTCTCTTCATAAGATTTATTCTCCAGGCCCTTCCCCAGCTCCGTTGCCCTCCTCTGCACTTGCTCCAGCCCCTCAAGATCTCTTGTGTGTTGAGGTGCCCAGAACTGGACACAATCCTCAAGGTGTGGCCTCACCAGTGATTAGGACAGGGGGACAATCATTTCCCTGATTCTGCTGATCACACTGTTTCTAATACAAGTCTAATATAAGTCTAAAACAACAAACCAAGAACGCGCGGACTTTGTTGTACATTGTGCCCAGGGCAAAGATTTTAAGTCTCCTAAAAAGAAAAGGCAAGATGATTTCTCTCTATTGAATATGTTTGCTACTTATTATTTATATCTTTTATTAATCCAAGACTTCAGAGTTTTTCTTGGTCTGCAGCACGAACCAAGAAGGCATTATTCTCTTGATTTATAAAGGAAAGAGAACAAATGGAAGAAGCAGAGGGTAATGGCCTTCTTTTATAAAGTCAGAAACCTGCCATACTTTGAGCATGTTGTGTGCAGCAAGATTGCTCCTTAATAATATCATACATCTCCCGGAGTTCAGTGGCACAGCCAAAACTACATTTTTTCCCACTGCAAGGTCCTTTGACCCCATCTATGATTTTGTTTTCTCCTACTGTTTCCCCATGGCATATTACATCTTTGGAAGTTTTTTTTCTCTTCTATACTGTAAGTCTCAAGTTCTCAGATACTGGGAGGCAGTATTTGGCACAGAGATCCTACAGATTTTTCTGGAGTAGGCTTCTGCTTGTGATTATAAGAGTCTGTCCCTGATGATCTTAGTGGGCCAAGTGTGGGTCACTAGCTGTGTCTCTAAAAGCTTTTGATCAATTTTCAATAAGAATGGTGCTAGTGAAGATGGAACAGAGGCACCCTAGCTGTGGGAATGTGGAAAAGGAATTTACAACAGCTGAAGTGGAAACCAAAAGTCAAACAACTTAATTTACTCAATTTGGGGGGAATTAAATAATCTCCTCGTAACACTGCATGAACTCACACATGAAGTTGCAGATACAGCAGCAGAACTTTTTAATAAATCTGTTAAATCAGGGAAAGTATAACTGGAAAACAGTCAAGACAATATACATTTACAAAACAGAAACAAAGAATGGTCTACATAACTACATGGTATGTTAGTAATGTGCAGGGCTTTAGAACACTCCAAGAATGATTAAAAATGTAGAGATAACTTAAAACACAATCCAGCATGGAGTTACCCATCTTACATTTTACCAAAACAATACAATGTATTTTTTAGATGACTGACTTTCTAAGACAAGGAGATCAAAATCAACATAGAACTCCAGTAAATAATTTTATGTGACTTCATGGAAAGAATTTCATCAGTTAAGAATTAGAAAATTATATTAATTTAGGAATTGTCATACTTTACTGACCTTCTATATCAAGATGTCTTTATTCAAAAATTCTTTGAGTGGTTCCACTAGTGATTTTGACACAGAAAGTAGGAGTATGCAATGATTTTCACTAACAAAGTTAGAAAATGTTGTTAATGCAAAGAACGACAGGAGTATCTTATGAAGGATTGAATAATCCTGTGTACATAAAAATGCTTGTGTAATTAATGTAATAGTACAATCATGAAAAACTAAGCACTGATAAAGTAGGAGAAATTTCTCCTAAGATGAACCGACTGAAACAAATGAGAAGGTGAGTGAATTTGGAGAACCAACTGATCATGAGCTGAAAATGTGCCTGCACCATGAAGTATCTTGAAGCTAGGAAAAGTGAAAAAAAAAAAAAAAAAAAACAAAACAAACAACGCTGTAATCTTAGGTGTTATCTTGTGAAATATTTCCAGTAGATCTGACACAGTAATGCCATTATCAGAGAGCTTTTTTAAGTAAGGGGAATTTCAGGAGAGCCTCCCAGTCTGGCATAGTGGTGCACTATTCTGCTTATCTATCTTTAGATTAATTCAAGCTGGAATGGGAGCAGAGGAAAGCTACCAGCAGCAGATCGAAGTAACAAAGAAATCAACATGTAAGAGAAGGCAAAAAAGCTTGGCTTGTTTTTTAGTGCAGGGGAATGACAGATGAGAAAGCATATTTTTCTTTATCAATAAAGAGAGAAAAGCTGTGTAAACTGAAGGATGCAGTTCGTATCAAAATACTTGGGTGAAAAATGGCTCGTAATTAATGTAAAATGGAAGGTTCTTAATCATCAGAAGATTTCTAGCTCAGTCTTATATTAAAAACACCTCAGTGGTTTCAAGATGGAAGTTGGTAAATGTAATAGGGAGAAAAACACGCGATTACGCATATGTTATATCTGTATGTACTGCCTGGAAAATGGAATCCATTATTCACCCGTCAGTCCTGTATTTCCTCAAAAACTGGCTGAATCATAAGCCCTTTAAGTTAACAACAGCAAAAAAAAAATCTTTTCTTTTTGCTCTCCAGATCTATTTTGTTCTCATGCATGTCCTCCAGAACTTGAGGGCTGCATTCCTACTTTATTTTCTGATAAAATTCTTATTTCTCAAATAATAACAGTACTTCAGCAGCAGGGACAAGGCATTAGAAATCTGGCTTATAATAACAACACCCCAAAAACCCAGCAAATTCCACACAGACAGAAGAGCCAAGAGGCCTTGGTCAGGCATCTCTCCCCTGAGGCCTTCTGATGACAAGGAGTAGACAGCTCACAGAAAGCTTTTTTTATACCTTCCCACAAACCCCTGAACTGCACATGTTTTGCACACTTGTGTGCCATCCTGTTTTCCTCGCCCCCATGTCAAGATGTATAATGTAACAACAAGTAAATGCTTGGGAAAAGATGTTCCAGGATTTGGAATGGCATTCATCCATGCAAAGTGCAATGAAATAAGATGGGACTCTTCAGCCTGACAAGAGATGACTCAGGAGAATATAATAGATATGTATGAAATGCAGGGAAGATTAATATGGATCAATTACTTACTGCTTCTTCCAGTAAAAAGAAAAGAAAAAGGATATTAAATGAAAGAATGTGACAGGTTCTACATGAGGAAGGCTGGTTTACCAGGAACATGCAGTCAAGCTGCATAACTCCTTGCCTGAGGACTCTGCCAGGTCTGGCTCAGGAAAACTGTTGAGCTGTCTGCTGCTGGAGATGAGCCAAGTATCCTGGAGAAGTATCATTAAAGCTTGACCTGATCTTACACTTTCCCAGTCTTCACTGCTGCCAGCATCATCTGGGTGAGGTGGAGTGTGGGCTTGACCTGATTCTTTTCATATATTAACTCTGGTAAAAGCTAGAAAGGGCAGGTCAGTTTTGGAGGTTGAAAAGGAAACATGATCTTGTCTGGTCCACAGCAAGTTTGTGTACTGATGTGACCGTAGGACTTCTGCAAGCAACGTGTCAAGAAAAACAAGGATTGTTTCCTTCCTGACTGCCCCACAGGCAGCCGGCTGAAGCTGCCTGAAGTTGCAGCAAAAAAACGAGCAACACAGTCTCTTTTCAAAATCCTGATTGGCCTAGAAAAGGGTATTTCAACAGGGTCTGGAGCAGCGACCAACCAACGTTTCTTCTTATTTCCAATATGCTGCCATTCTTTGTTAAAATGGCTTCCTTTACAAACGTGCTCGCTGGCATACGGTCTCTGCTGCTTCCTCCCCTGCCAGAATCAATTCTAATCCCTGCTTTTCCTGCCCCTCAAGCCCCACAAAACGAAGTTAGGAGAGAGCTGCACTGCAGCTAATTGGAAGGAAATGAAGGAGATCTAATTCGTCCTCCTATTTCATTGCAAATAGAATTGTTCCAGTCAGCTTCTCGCATGCAGCGCTGGTGAATACGTGTGGCAGAGCAGGTTGAGCCTTTAACTGGTGATTATTCACAATAAACAGAAGACTTGGCTTGCGTTTCAGGGGGCAGGCTGTGCTTCCAGGGCTTTGTAGGAAGTGAAAAAAAAAAAAAAACAAAATAAAAATTGAACTGTTTACTTGCAAGTTGAACCTACTTTATGTGGAAATTATGGGGAGATAATCAGTGTGAAATCCCATGCTATGGTTTTCAGAATAAAACCACAATTTAAATTAATTAGGAGAAAGCTGACTGTACTTTTGTCTTATTCTCTTTAACGGTAACGTCTTGCTGTTTTCTCAGTATTTTTAAACTATAGGATTTAGGACAGTCTCAGGTTCTGTTTTGGGGTCTTTTTGGCATTATGTGAGTAGAAAGAGTTTGATCTTCTTTATCTCCTTTTTCTTTTCATCTTCTCTGTCTATCAAGCAACATAAAATGGTGACTCAGTGCAAAAAATATTTATTTATGACACATCTTCCCATAGGCCCAATAAACGTAGTTTCAATAGCGTTTGACAGTTTTGTCTTTGAAGATGGCCATTATCGCTGAGAAGCGGAGACAGGACACTTTGTTAAGTGCCTCTGAGAAATTTCAAAAGAAGATGCAAGCTTTACATCCTTATTTTAGCCTTCAGATACCAGACACTTTACTTAAAGCCATAGCTGGCAATTTATGTGGAAAGGTTCCTCTCTTTTTTGTCATAATGTTTGCGGTTGCCAAGATGTACACCTGTTAGTTTGCTTGATCCTTGGAGCATAGAAGTCGATTTCCCATGCGTGTTTAAAAAAACATCAGCTTGAAGACCAGAACTAATCGGGCAACTCTTTTGGTTCCAGTGCACCAAGCCTTTATGTCTGTCTCTCTGCTATACAACTGTTTTTAACCGGGATGTTTATCCAGCATAGAAATTGGGAGCTACTGTAAAACTCTTCTATCAATAGCAATGTTTTAAATACGTGCCTTGGCCTCCTGCTGTTCGAGCATTGCAAATTGTCAAATTATATGTGACAGACTGATCATGATTTGTCTTTTTCCTGACAGGGAAAAGTGTTTTTCCTCACCCCGGGGGAAAAAAAAGCATTCAACTGCATTGAGAGATTGTTCTAATCCCATTTAGCTGTTGTTTTGCAAAACGCTAGTTTGTTTTAACAAGCACCCATAAAATTCCCCCAAGATAGTATCCTATAATTGACGTAGGTGTTTTACATATTAATACAGTCTTGTATACCTTTTACAAAAATTCCATGATTACAGAGCCTAATTGATGACTTGTATTAATGAATGTTTTTATCAATTATGCTACAGGAAAATTGAAATGTATTCTATGGTTAAAACCTGCGACGGTACATTACAAAGAGAAAGCCACTCAGTGAGTGCTACACAATACCTCACTTCACCTATGGAGGAACAACTGTGGTTGTCCGTGGTGGAAAATACTTGTGGTGTGAATGGTGCAATCCAGGGCGAATGTATTGAACACTGGGGATAACTGTGGTGGAGGCAGTCGCATACATACAGCGTAGGCATTGCCTCTTAGGCATGATTATTCATGACATAACGACTGTGTTATAGCTGCTAGAAAACATTCTCCTCTTTCCACCACTGTGTAAGATAGACAGTATCTGTTGAAAAGGTCCTAAAATAGAGCTGATGCGACATGTAAAGAGGTTTTAGAAAGAGAAAACAGGAACAAAGAAACTGCACACACAATTTTTCAAGCAAATATAATAATTTTCGTACTGGTTAGACAGCGGAACCAATAGTTAGTGGTTCAATAAAAGAAGAATAGCCAGCTCATTACCCACTGTTGCTGGCAGCTAGCACAAAAAGTAGTAGGTAGGATGGAACAATATTAAAAATAGGCCCTTCAAATTTTGTTAAAAAACACCTGTTCGGGATCACATTTTTAAATAATTCATTGAATTATCTAAGCATGCTATTTTCTGACATCTTAATTAGATAATTATATCGTAATTATTCATTGTCCATAATCTACAGCTGCCTGTAGCTGAAATGCAGCAATTGTGGCTAATTGTGTATTTTGTAATAGATCTGGAGTGACAGTCAACAGTTCTCTGCTTCAAATGGCCAATGGAAGAGCAATTTGCAACATGACTGATATCTAATATTTCTGATTCTAAAAATTCTTCAACATACTTGGTATTTCTGAGAACATGGGATGGACTTCTTAGACCTGTTTTACAGGTAGCCCATCATTCAGATTAATCTGTAATTTTTTTCTTTAGTCTGTACAGGTGGATGTATTACATATGAGAAATAATGCCAAAACAAAATGTAAAAATGAGAATGAAAATCTCATGGAAATTTGACAAAACTATTAGTAGTACTAAAAAAATACTCTTTAGCATGAAACTGATGTAATTAGACCAACATGTTTGTCAGTACTATCGCCCTTTTTACACCCCCTTAAATGAGTATTTACAATGATCATACTACAAATATAGTATAATATGATGTATATATCTAATATTTTGAGAATTCAAATCTAGTATTGGCTCTACCTACCTATGCTCTAGGCATCCTTCATTGCCTGGTCATTAGTAAGCTACTTTCATCAATTTTCCTTTTCAGTGTCTTTTTTGAAACTCTCCTTGTGTCACCAAAATTCCTTTTACGGTTTTGGCAGCCTAAAATATGACATTTGACCTGCCTCCCTGTACCATCATCCTTGATGTGCTAGTGACACATACCGTCACTTAGGCTTGTTTGTAAGAGGGACTCCCCACACACAGAGTGTTTCCCAAACTGCATTACACCCATACAATAGAGAGATGCTTATAAACCTTGCTGTCATTTTCTAGCTTTGCTATTCAGTTTTTCACTTGGAAAGGGAATTTGATGAGACAATGCAGAGACAATTGTGGGAAACCCAACCAGCCCACTGGGGAAGCACTTGAAGATACTTCTGCATTTCTGACACCTGCATCCACTAGTCATCAGTGGAGGAAGGCTTTGCTTGGCTGGGCTCAGCCTGACCACATGTAACCAGACGTCAGTGCTGCTGTCATTTGGAGCACTGCTTGTTAAGTTCATATCAAAGTACAGTGTTGAAAAGTAATAGAACTGTCAGTAGAGACATAGCATGTTCTACAAGGAAAATACATTTGACCAAGCTTAAAGGGAAAGCATTTTTCATGGAGTCCTAGAATGGTTCAGTTTGGAAGAAACCTGAGAGATCAACCAGTTCCAACCTCCCTGGCATGGCCAGGGACACCCCCCACCAGACCAGGTTGCTCAAAGCCCCATCCAACCTGACCTTGAACCCCTCCAGGGATGGGGCAGCATCAGCTTCTCTGGGTAACATCTTCCAGTGCCTCACCACTTTCACAAGAAAGAATTTCTTTATAGAATCTCATCTAACTCTCCCCTCTTTCACTTTAAAACCATTCCCCCTCATCCTATTGCTCCACTCCCTGATGAAGAGTCCCTCCCCATCTCTCCTGTAGCCCTCTTCAGGTACTGGAAGGAGCACTGTGGTCTCCCTGAAGCCTTCTCTTCTCCAGACTGAACCACCACAACTCCCTCAGCCTGTCTTCGTAGAAGAGGTGTTCCAGCCCTCATATAATCTTCATGACCCTCTTCTTGATCTGTTCCAACAGGTTCATGTCCTTCAAAATTTGTCATTTAAATTATTATGTATATGAACTTTCATTTGTCCTGTACAACAGCAGATACAACTGATTTATTGTGTAAAATTAACTAGCTGAATTATTCATATCCTCTTACCAGTGCTTGCTCATCTTCTTAAGAGTGCAAAATGCTGCTCTGGCTCAAGTCCTCACCTGCTATGAAAAGACTTCTCAAGTGGAGACTGAGCTTTACTTTAGCCAGACTGTTCCCTTTTGGAAAAAAACTCCCAGCTACCTGTTTGGAATTATTTAAATGTCCATCAGACCCACAGATTGCCACTATGGGCCTGAGTGTATTTTGATTTAGAGGAAGAGTAATGCCAAAAGCCTGTAAATTTATAAACATATTTCATGTAAACTCTCCGATGTAAGAACTTCTCAGGTGAGAGGGAAAAAAAAGTCCTGTTCAAATGGAAAATGTTGTTTGTTCTATTTCGGGGCAGGTGGTAGGGGATGCTCTTGAGGAGATAAAAATGGCTTTTATATCCTTCCTCTCTGCAGAAGATCAAAAGAGAAGTAGGCAACTGCCAGACTTAATGAGCCATACTGAAGGGCTGCATCCTGATGGAATTAATGCATCATTTATAAAGTACTTCGTAGGAAAATGATTTAGCGAATCACATATCACTTTGATGTCTTGTAACACTCCTGCCTATTAATATTTATGCAATGAATTTAGCAGTTACAAATGACAAAATCATGCATGCCAGTGACTGGAAGAATGACTTGTGGGATGCACTGGTGTGGAATGGTTACAAACAGAAAAGCTGGGAAGACTCAGGACTGCCTGTAGGTTCTGGGACCTGAGTACACATCCTTGACCAGGACCCAAATAAATGCCATTCAGTGGGTGGAGAGACATTTATGTCAAGGTCCCTGACAGGTTGTATTGCTGCTTTTGAATGATGCTGCTCTGCTCACTCCATTTGTGGCTTAAAGGCTCTGAGCAGAGACCTATTAAGTCTGCTCTTGCCAGAAGCACAGGACTCTACAATGTTGATCCACTGTGACAGGAAACAAAGAACTGAATGATGTCTTTCCACTAGACATCTGTAAGGGGAAATGAGTACTCCCACATCACAGCAAAATTTTGTCCTGTTTCCAAAGATAGTGTTGTCATTGATTCCTGCTTCTTGGGCCTCCTACTGCATTGTAGGAAGACAGAAAATATCTGAAACGGGAAGTAGGATGAGGGAATAAACACAGCTACAACAGTTTTTTCTTGTAATGGTCAGAGGAGCTCTATGTGCTGATGGTATTTCCTCAGCAAAGACAGAGAATGCTTCTTTCCCTCAGTACAAAAGAGAGACAGCCTACCACCTTTTTTTCAGTAGGGATGTTGGTCATCTGTAAGTGTACCAAGTTTCTCAGTTCCATACGCCAATGGAGGTGCGCTTGTTCTAACTCAAGGTCTGTAGGGTACTAAACAGAAGTGTTCAGTCTTTTCCTTGAAACACAGGACTCCAGAGTGCTCAGACCTGAGCCTCTGGTTTTTCAGGTCTTGCAGTGGCTCAGACATTTTCCTCTGATTTCCATCAGGCTCTAGGAACTCTGGCCTCTGGCTGAACATCTTCAAGCATAATTTGGCAAGCAAACAACGAATATAACCGTAGCCAAATAATTTCTTAACCATAGTCACTTTGCTGTTAAAAAGGCACAAATGAGTCAGAGGACTCTGGAAAAACATATAAGCCCTGAGGCAGAGCCTTGCTTGACCTATTCTTCGTCTTTCCATAACTAGTATTTCAGGCTGGACAAAGTTTCTCTTCCTTGTCTCCCCCAGCAAATTCTTATTAAGCAATGCCATGCTTAAAGTGTCATCTTCTAAATGCAGTCTCTCTGCTCCGTCTTCTGTTTCCACACATCCAGACTGAGGACCTGTAGGGATACAAGCTCTACTGTTTGGTGCAGTAATTAAATGCAGGTGGTTGATTCCCAGATTCTCTGTAGGGCTTTTGCCATTCACTGTAGCTCCCTAAAACATTCTTCCTGGGGAGAAAAGCTCTCTAAAGTATTTCACAGCACCCTGTTTTGACTTCAAATGGACAGGAGTCCAGCCCATAAAAGAAAGTAAAGTTCCTACTTGGAGCCGGAAATATCCTAGTCCATCACGGAAGAAAGAGGGCACTGGTTTGTGTCTGGATTCAGAGGGCATAGTTGACATTTATTCTTGAGTCCACAGCTCTTCACCAAGGTGCTCAGTTTTGTGTAAAATTTAGCTGGAACTAAATGTATCAACGATCCTACTGTGACAAGTTCCCAAACTTAGTCTTAGTAACACTGCATCAGGAATAGTTGAGGAGGGACTCTTCTCTCATTGTTTTTGTGCTTTGCTCAAGGATAGGAAGGTACTACCTTCTTCCTTCTCCAGTAGTGAATATGGGGGTTATATCTTCCCTGGAAGAATCTAGTTGCTGTTGGAGACAGCTTANGAAAATGAAAAACTCTAGGTTGTTCACTACGAAACCACATGGAGATGATTCATTTGACCCCCCCTCTGGCAGCCTGCTCTTTACTGAGGCTGCCATTTTCTATACTTCTGAAACACTTGGTCTTTCAACACGTTAAAGTCTCACTTGGTTTGCATTGCTCTAATGGAAAGATAAATATGACTCCTCTTTTTCTTTAGTCTGTAGCCTGAAAATAGACAAGACCATTGGGATTTATGTGGACAAATGTGGCTAGCTTCTGGTATTGGGTTGCAAAATGCAGTTTAGGATCACTAAGAACAATTTACAAGTGTGTATTTACTTTTAAAACGTAATTAAGTACTTATTTTTGAAGGTCAAACATGAGAAGTGATAAAATAATTTTTTACATTTATTTTTACTTAGAGCATTTGCCACTTCAGAGGAAACAGCTACTGTGCAGATGTAAATTTGTCTCATCAGGAAATTACATGACAGGAACAAGAAGATCCTAAGATCTAAAGACTGTACGGTCTGATAAATTTTCCGTAGATTCTGAGGAACTAAGAGTATCCACACAGAATCCTACTGATTTGTGGTCCAATATTAGCCTTCCAAAAGTGAACCCCATTCAGGGAGGAAGAGTTTAACTTCAGCATATTTTTATTCTGTTTGGTATAACTGGAATTTCTGAGGAGCTTATTTGCTTTTGCACATGCTTTTTGAGGGTTACACGGGAGCTTAATTTCATGTAAAGCACAGATGGGAAGAACAAGGCTCTGAAATGCTCTATCAAGCAACCAAAATGTGCATTTAAAGATCAAGATATGTAGGAAATGCTGTGAATTTCTGACCTAGGGATCAGAACCAGTCCAGACCTAAGGAACAATGGGAAAGCTCTTCCGGCCGTTCTTTACTGTTATATGGGATACTGCTTGGTAACTCTTTTCTCTGACGATTTTCTAATTAGGAGTTCCGTTCAGAAGTGATAAGTGCAGAGGCTTCAGCAGAGGTAAATAATGCTGAATGAGTGAAGCACCGCTTGATAGACCTTTATTATTCCCACACAGAGCCTCTGGGTAATCCAGACAGTACAAAATTACTGCATTTCAGTATCCTTGATGAGAGGAAACAAGGCATGGATTGCCATTACCTGAGTCGTATTACAGATATTTTAGAGATACATTATACACAACATCCTCTACAGAGATTAATGATGAAATGGACAAAGGGCTCTTTTCCTCAGTGCACATGAATATGCCTGGGATGCATGAATTAGGTCTGCTCTTTGGATCTCAGCATCCCAGCTAAAGATTGTTTTTTTCAGGCCGTATGACAAGAATACTGATGTAACATTCAATGGACTACAGCTATTATTGGAGAGCACAGAGACAGCTTTAACAGGTAGAGCTGCAAATCTGTGATCAATAATGGAACACGCAGCTCAATTTATGACAATTTCTTTTATTTCCCTGATATTTATCTTATTCCATTGAAGCCAGGGAAATCACTTTCAACTCTACTTTGCCAGATGGCAGGGCAGGAGAAGTATTTCTAATGTGCATAACTGATTGAAGAATACTATTATTTAACAAGTTTTAAAGAAAAATAACTGTATCCATTTAGAAGTGGTCTTTTATATAACTTAATTTCAGAAAAATCAGAATGAAAATAGTTTATTCAGAATATCTTCATCATGTCTTATTTCCCAGAAGAATCAGTAAAGAATTAAATGTGTTTTGTAATGTAATATAAAAGTTTAACCTGCTATGATATGACTAAGTGGAGAAGGATTTTGATAACTTAATTTCAAGCACTGGTTATTTAACAAATTTATTAAAAGCTCTTCAGACTTCAGTAAGCTTTGCACATTTGGCTTTCATTCATTTCCTCCTTGACAGGTCGAATGGAGATATGTAATGCAGCTATTGGATATTTACCTTTCCTCTTTTTATTTTTCCTTTAAACAAAACAAGTATTATTAGCTTTTATTAAGACTTCTAAGTGAAAAAAAATCTGATGCTACAATTCAGGTAGCACAGGAGTATGACACTTGTCTCTGAATTCATTTGGAGATAAAGTACTTAAAACCAAGAGCTACTTAAAAATCTGTTTTATGTGAACAATCATATTTCCAGACTACAGTCATTTAACTATAATATTCAGTGTATTGCCTCTAAAAATTAAAATTGTTCTTCCACAGAAGACATTTCTCAAAACTAAATTGTTCTTTTGCTAAAATTGTTCTGGCTAAAATATAAAGCTCTTAAAAAAATCTTGAACTAGTACATAGGTTCACTTTTGAAAAAGGAGGTAAGTAAGAAAAATACATGACTGAGAAGCCCATACCTTTTGCATTCTGTGTGGTACTAAATTATGTTTTTCCATTTCACTATAACTGTATATTTATTTTTTTCTTGAGCAGAGTGGTATATTCTATACAAAATTTTACTGATGATTTTTCTGAGTCCCACCTAGTGCTGCATCAAGGTCAATTCAAAACTTTGTACTATGTTTTTTCTTGCAGTCACACTAAGTTTAAGTGAGCTGTTCCTTTTGTTGTAGAGAGGAAAACGGTGTTGGTCCATCAACACTCAAAGCTGTAAGGTTCGGTTGGTGGCTCTCTAGTCGCCTAGGGACAGTCTCCATCTCTGGAGACATTCAAATCCCGCCTGGATGTGATCATGTGTGACCTGATCTAGGTGTTCCTGCTCTGGCAGGAGGATTGGACTAGATGGTCTTTCAAGGTCCCTTCCAATGCCCGATATTTTGTGATTCTGTGATTCTGTGACCTACCTCTGTGATTATTCTCGTTCTTTGTATTGCTTTATCCCTCTACTCCAAAAAAATAAGAAAGAATCCCTTTATCCAGTTAGGTAATCATGTAGAATTGAGTAGGGGAAAGAAGAGCACACCCTTTATATAAAGGTAATGCAAATAGTTAACATATTCTTCATAAGCCTGTTAAGTCACAGAAACTGCATCCTCACTGTAGTATGTTCACAGAATACTCTCGTTGTCCAGTTGAGGATAGAATTGATCAGCCTCTGATACCTTCTCTGTTACTTCTTGTGACAATCCACTTGGGTTAGTCTTTAGTATAGACCTATCTACTGCTAGTTCTAACTGTGTCACTTCTAAATACATGTCATTTTGTGCTTTGTTTAACACAAGAGGAGCTCATTTACACAAAGCAATGGTATTTCCGATAACCATACTGTTCTATTTGGGAGTTTAGTTACACAGCATATGGCTAAGTTAATAAAGAGGATCCTAAGGAAATTTTTTTTACTCGCTAGGCTCCAAACCCACACATTACGTGATTTTAAGTGAAAGAGCAGAAAATAAAGAATAAAACTCATTCTTACTCTGGATTGAAATTTTCCTCAGAATACTTTTCATGGTTTGAGAGCTGGTCCTGATTATCTCAAACTTCTTGGCCACTTTTATTTGTGGATCTACATTGTGTTCTGTCATTCTAGATATTACACTAACTATAACTAAGGTGCAGCATAAATCATGGACAGAGTGAACAAAAGCAAATGATTTATCCTAGAAATGACAAATCTCAAAGGCTAATGGAAATTTCATGTTATCAGTGGGCACACAATTCAGGCTGAGAAAAGGAACATATGCAAAATCTATACTATTGAAGTTTTTTAACAGTCATATTTTATCCTAGTAGCAGAAATATTTCTGAGATACAATAACAACTTTAGAAAGCAGGAACACAGCCATGGCAAAGACACTCCTATTAGATGTATGTTCCAATCCTAAAGGAACAGTGTCTTCTACCAATCTCTCCTTTAGCTCCACCCTTATCATGATCAAATTTGTACACAGATCATAGAATCATAGATTCATAGAAAGGTTAGAGTTGGAAGGGACCTTAAAGATCATGAGTTCCAATGCCTGCTGCCATGGGCAGGGACACCTCCCACCAGACCAGGTTGCTCCAAGCCTCATCCAGCCTGGCCTTGAACCCCTCCAGGAATGGGGCAGCCACAGCTTCTCTGGGCAACCTCTTCCAGGGTCTCACCACCCTCACAGCAAAGAATTTATTTCTAGTATCTAATCTAAATCTCCCCTCTTCCAATTTGAAGCCATTACCCCTTGTCCTGTCACTACACTTCCTGACAAACCGTCCCTCTCCATCTCTCTTGTACACTCCCTTCAGATATTGGAAGTCTGCTCCAAGGTCTCCCTAGAGCCTTCTCTTCTCCAGGCTGAACAAACCCAGCTCCTTCAGCTTGTCTTCCTAGGAGAGGTGCTCCAGCCTTCTGATCATCAAACATTTCCTTCACAAGCTGGTGAAGACCGTGTATGGTAAGTAAATGTCTGTGCAGCTGATAGATGACCGATGATGGGTTTTCTTAGATTATGTTGCTGTAGATTCTTTCAGGATTACACTAGCACTAACTGAGGTAGCTGCATCCCCGCTCTCTTTGCGTAGCTGTGTATTCCAGACAGATAAAAGTTATTCAACAAGTGTTGTGGTCAGTAAAAAAAGCAATTGAGTAACGTTATTTCACCAAGTTCTACACAACCCAGTTGTGAGTGTATTTTGTCTTGGAAGACTTGTTTTATAATGAAATTGAAAACAATTAAGTCAACTATCAGCTACTTTTACCAAGTTTTAACTCATACATTTTCTCTCACTATGTAAAAAGGAAGAGATTTACACATTATCACTTGGATACTCTAATTCAAATAAATCTAAAATACTGAAATGTTTTCCTTGCACAGACATCTATTATCACTTGAAAATCTAAAATGAAGTATCACAGATTTCAGTTCCTAGAACTGAGCTATTAAAGGCATGTACTGTAATGAAGTGGTACATATAGCATAATATAACAATAATTATATTCCTAACTGGCTATTAAGTTGGCTTCTTCCTTGTCATGAAATTCCAGATGGAACATAGTATGGCCTTGACTTCACTTCCCAGCCTCTGGCTTCTCCAGAGAATTATGTGAAGTTTTCTTCACACTTTTCAAGTGGAGATGAGTAAACATAGTTTAGTTGATGCTTTGTGGCAAAAAGGAACATCACTGTTGATGGCTTTTTTTGCTACAGTGTGACCTAGTACCACCTCTAAATCAAAATTCGGTTACCTCTTTGAAAGTGACGTTTTCTTTCGTTTGGTTTAGATGAAAATATTTATTTTCCTTTTTGACTTTTATGTCATAAATATATTGAAATTTTTTCTATCCTTATGAAAGGTGTGACCCACAAGAGAGCCTTATTCTCTTTTTCCTAATACACCAAATTGTCTAGAACGCAATTCTGCCCATTACCATAGCCTTATTTTTCATCCAAATGTCTAAACAGAGATAGTCACATGGATTTTATTTTAATTTTGCCTACATTAGGATGAATCCTAACACTTGACATACTGTAATGCTACCAAATAGAACTTCCAAGGAAAACACCATGCTTTTTCTAGGGCCGTTTTTCTTGGTGTATTACACCTCCTGATGATGTGAAAAGCATACCCTTCCATTCCCATTGAGAACATTTTTCTAGCAAAAGGTAATTAAGAAATGCAAACACTTTCTTTTTAAAATATCAGTCTTCTACAACTACTTCAAAAGCTGAAAGACTTCCAAAAACTGAAGAAAAAAATAATTGCTTTCTTAAAGCTGAAGCATTACCAATTCTGCTCAATAACTCACATCTTCAGAAAAAAAAAAAAAAAGAAAAAAAAAAGAAAAAAAAAAAGAGTTCAGGGAACTTTAGCAAGTACCAACTTTCTGAAACTTCAGCAAGTTATTTTAAACAGGTCTCTTAGTTTCCTCCACTTTGCTGAGTATTGGGATATTTGAATCATTCAGCTTCTTTGCCTGAGTTATTTTGCACACCACAGTCCAGATTCTGCAGTATCAACAGCTCATCATGAGAGAGAGCCAATGCAGCACCAGGAAATAGCTAAAGCAAGAGAAGAAACAGATCTGTTTAATTTTGCACACATATTCCTTAGGAATCTGTGATGATGGTAAAGGAAATTCAGAGCACTTACAAAGTTTTCCTAAAAAATGTTTGGATAAAATAAATTTTGTATTTGTGAAGTTTTTCACAGACTGTTAAGGTTTAGTTACTAAAACATTAATTTCAGTCAGTTTTACTGCACTCTTCTTATTCCTAAAAGCATTTTTCAAAGAACAGACTTAGAAGATAGTCAAAAGTCAGGCTTTGAAAGTAGTGGGAATCACTATCAAATCAACATTTTTTTTAACAGTGCTATCTGAGTCTGTGTTTCCCTCTCTATAGAAATACAATTAACATTTGTGATTAAACTTATTAATGATGAATACTGGCTGTATGTGTATCTGTTGTATACGTGTGTAAGTATGTCTATAAGAGCAAATAATTTTGCATGCTAGATGCCTTCTGCCAAACGTAAGGGAAAAACATACAATTGGGACAGTCTTCACATTGCAAAGGATCTCACAACTTCATAACTCTAAACAGTCATTCATGCTTGTAGGGGTGCATGGGTTAAGAAAGGACTTGTCCATTTCATAGCTCCAAGGATAAGAAAAAACACTACAAGAGACACATAAAAAAGGTAACATGTTTAAATTATATGTAAAACTCTTTTTAGCTGCCAGTACTGAGGATTGTAACACTTAGAATATCTAATAGCTTGATCTGAAAAAGAAAAAAAAAAAAAAGAAGAAAAAAAAAAAGATTTTACAGAAGATTTGGGATTATCAGACTCTTACCTGTCTGTTTGGAAAATCCAAAATGTACAGTTTTCTCCCAGCTAGACAGTCCTTCTCACAGCTGTGGAATGGAAATGTCACCTTTGCATGATTTCTCTCAGCTTCCTGGAGTTTGTTTATCTTATGTGTGTATATCATAACTGTAGAACATGTCCCTTTTCTGTTCCTCAAGCTTCCCTAGAATACCACATGGCTAGCACTAAATTAAAAGAAGCTTTCTTCCATGTAAAATGAAGTAAAGGAGGAAAGAGATGTGCTCTGGAGTAATAAGGAAAACATGGAGACTGAAAAGAATTTAACATTACTTACTGCCGTGTTTGCAAATGTCAAAGACCACTCGCAGATGGAGGGGTTTTCTTCTGTGTTTAAAGACTTTATTGTCCACACGAAAGACATGAAATATTTCCATGAAGATGTCAAGGGACATCAGGACGGTCGTTAATACCAGCACACTGAATGAGGAGGAGAAAAGGCAGTGTCAGGAATGCTTGTCATGCCAAAGTGCAAACATGCCCTGGAGCACAGATCGAACCAGCAACAGGGAAGGCATCAGAAACTGGGTGTGTGAGTTAACTCTTTTTTCACACCTTGGTCTCTTCTGGTTTAAGTCTCTTATCTCTCTCTAGCTGGGAGAAGCCAGGATGTCAGGAGTGAACACACTGTCTACATTATCACAACTACTAAGGAAGGAAGCAGAGGCTAAATAGCTGGCCTGCTACACTGATGGGTGAAGATACACCTGCTCCCACTTCTTTTATAGCACTTGCCTAAATAATAAAGTTTTTAAAGAAATGGGAAGATGTACCAACACATTCTTACACAGTATCAAAGCATGAACGGCAGGTGCAGTCAAGTAGATTCTAGTTTTTACTGTTAAATACTGTGAATGTTTCAGAGATGTGTTCTCCAGAGAAGCTGTGCAGCCCAAGGACCATTGTCAAGGTGATCTGGCCTGGCCAACAACTTCCGTGTGGGAAACAAAAGGTCACAAATACAAGCCTTGAGAATAAATAACAGCAAGCTACTACACCCAAGAGATTGGTTTGACAGATACACTAAAATACAGAACAGTATTAGCTAAAGACTAACAGTCTGGCAGTTCTGTCAAAAAAGACAAAGAGACATGAATGGGCAGCTTTTACTCACGTCATGCTGGTTTTACATTCTCTTAAAGATCAGAAAACAATGAGACATGATCACATCCAGCGAGTCCAACCACATGAAAAAAAAAAAAAAAC
>VXBJ01003360.1:387853-411598 GCA_013400055.1 Nycticryphes semicollaris | reverse complement strand
TTCTCTTAAAGATCAGAAAACAATGAGACATGATCACATCCAGCTCTACTCTGCTCTGGTGAGACCTCACCTGCAGTCCTGTGTGCAGGTCTGGAGCCCTCAAGATAGGAAGGGCATGGACATGATGGAGTGGGTCCAGAGGAGGGCCACAAAGATGATCAGGGACTGGAGCACCTTTGCTCCGAGGACAGGCTGAGGGAGCTGGGGTTGTTCAGCCTGGAGGAGGCTCCGGGGAGACCTCAAAGCAGCCTTCTAGAAGGGTGCCTACATGAAGGCTGGGGAGAGTCTGCTTACAAAGGTCTGCAGTGACAAGACAAGGGGCAATGGCTTCAAGCTGGAGAAGAGCAGATTTAGATTGGATATTAGGAATTGGTTCTTTACTCTGAGGGTGGTGGAACACTGGAACAGGTTGCCCAGGGAGGTGGTTGAGGCCCTTTCCCTGGAGATATTCAAGGGGAGGCTGGAGGAGGCCCTGGACAACCTGGTCTAGTTGGGGATGTCCCTGCTGACTGCAGGGAGGTTGGACTAGATGATCTTTGAGGTCCCTTCTGGCTTGGAGCATTCTATGATTCTATGATTCTATGAACTTTATTTTTAAGGCATCGACAATCAGCTGCTTTGGAATCTAGTAGCTTCCATTATCAAACAGGCATTTCTTGCCCTGACCTTTGTATATAGGCTACAATTACGCTTTTGTTAGCATGGTTTCTCAGTGCCTGCCAGTAATATTCCAACAGACATGAGTGGCATCTGCCACATGGATTTTTTTTTCTTCTTATCGTCTCCCCAAAGAGGAAATTGTTGATGAAGTAAAATTGTTTTGTCTGGTAGATCTTACTTCATCATATGTACACGCTGCAATGTGTTTGTGTTAAATAGAGCAAGGTCAAAGAACTGATGGCTCCTGGTTCCTGTGGGAGTTCATTTCGCTGTCTAGCACCAGAGCTGAAAACCTCTTGTCTCCTGAGAAGACTCTTACCCTTGGGGTGAAAAGTTGTATTGCAATTGACAGTCTGCCAACAACTTCAATGGGAATATACCTGTTTAGTAAGATGCAGCGATTTTTAATTTTACTGATTTCATTCATTCTTGTTCTTTGATTAATAATCAACCATTTCTTTCTTTATTTAAATGGAAGACATTCTATGAGAATTTTCTCCTTTTGAACAAAGAATCTGAATGACTGGATGCACAGTGATGTGGTGAGATTTTACAGCTCTTCAGGGCTGCCCTGCAGAGCTCACAGTACTTTTTTTGTTGTTTCACGACTTGATATTCATTTTGATTTCCTCTCTACTCTTTTCCAGGAGAAAAATATACCTCCTAAACTGAAAAGACTGAAAGGACTAGAGAAGGAAAGAATTTCAAGGTTCTAAAAAAGATAGAGCTGCACATGGGAAGAAAAAGATAACTAAATAAATGCAATCGTATTTGTCCTCATTTTTGCACCACTTTTTGTCCTGAGCTCACTTCTACTGATTTACTTAAGGTTGTGCATGAATAAAGTAGAAGATTCATTTTCATCACAAAGTATTTACTGCAATCAGCAAAGATGGATATCATGCTATTAAAACCATTGCATAGTTATGTTGAAGAATTAATGAATCATGAAAACTCAGAGTGAAACAGCAGAGCAGGTATTGTTATTGGATCTGGAGGGCTGGGGCTGTGGAGAAATATTCGGACAGAAAGACATTAGAGTCACGTTTTAGCTAATGAAAGCCAAGCAATTTCCTAATTAAAAAAAAAAAAAAAGGTACTGTTCAGAAAGTACCTCCACAGTCAAAACACCGGTGGACCCCATCGAGTATATTATGCACATATCCCTCACTCTATATATGAAAAATACAGCAGAAGCATCAGATTTGCTTATCATGGACAGGGAACACTGTGAATATGTGTGATATACCTTGATATACCTTAATGAGTACATTGTACAGAGTCACTCCAGCATGGTAACAGGTATCTAATCCAAACTGTGGATCACCTAGATCTAATGTTTTCTCACTCAGAGAAGAGGTTCTTGCCTCTATACTAAAGAAGGGAATTACATATTTCCTTTCTCTACATCTCTGAAAATACAACTTTGAAGAGTGAAAGAGCAATACATCCCAGCCACATACAAAACTGTCTAAAAAGTCTTTGCTTCTTCCAAGTATTTCAGTGTTTTATGCATTTATAGTAATCACACCCATTTAGACTTTGGGATAAGTAATTTTGGATAAATACCAATATTTTACTGCCACTGTCTGTTAAGAGTTTTGATACAGGTTGCTTTAATGTAAGACCTAAGGAAAGTAACAAAGACTTCATTTTTCTAGGACTTTAGACTAGAGACATGTTATTCATACACACATATATAAAACAGGAGTCAGGAGTATTGCTGCAGCAGAAGTCGGACCAAGATCAGACAGCTACCCTCATTTCAGTTATGTGTAAGAAGTGATACGCCTGTCAAAATCTCAAGCCAGTTTATAGCCAAGAAATACAGGCTGACTGTGAGTCTGCTCAGGAGGGAAAAGTAGTCGGGCAGAGACCTTTTCTGGCTGACCCTCTAGGTGTGTTATTGAGGAGGAAGACAAGAAAAGTTTTCCAGCAGAAAAGGACCTGGGGGTGCTGGTGGGCTCCCGGCTGAACATGAGCCAGCAGTGTGCCCAGGTGTCCAAGAAGGCCAACAGCATCCTGGCTTGTATCAGGAACAGTGTGGCCAGCAGGAGGAGGGAAGTGATGGTGCCTCTTGTACTAGGAACTGGTGAGGCCTCACTTTGAGTGTTGTTTCAGTTCTGGGCCCCTCACTACAACTCTACAACTCCCTGACAGGAGGGTGTAGGGAGGTGAGTGTTGGCCTCTTCTTCCAAGGGAATAATGACAGGACCAGAGGAAATGGTCTGAAATTGGGGCAGGGGAGGTTTAGACTGGGTATTAGGAAGAATGACTTTACTGAGAGAGTGATCAGGCACTGGAACAGCCTGCCCAGGGAGGTGGTGGAGTCACCATCCCTGGAGGTATTTAAGAAACCTGTAGATGTGGGACTTCAGGGCATGCTCTAGTGGCTGAGATTGTTGTGTGTGGTGGTTGTTGCTATGGTGGGGTTGGGGGTTTTGGGGCATGGTGTTGTCGGTGTGTGTTTTTTGTTTTGGTTTGGGGTTTTTTTAGGTTTTGTTGCTGTGGTGGTGGTGGTGGGGGGGGTTTGTTTTGGTTTTTTTTTATGGTTGGACTCAATGATCTCCAAGGTCCCTTCTAACCGTGAAGATTCTGTGATTCTCTGAAGAATAAGAGGCATGAAAGAAACAAGACAGAAAAAAATAAAAATCCCCAAACCACCATAGGTATTTTCACATGTTTTGAGAGATGAGATAGTGAACATGGAAAGAGGGCTCCAGATGTTGTTTCTGTAAGAAAATGATCTCTTAAGTGAGTGGTTCAGAATACTGGTGTCTGGCAGTTTGGGTGCTCTCAGGGACACTGGCACCAGCTGTGGGCTGCCCACAAGTGCTTCTATATTCATTACACCCCCTGCCCAGGAGTTGTCTGTGTACACTGGAGGCAAGCAGGTGTGGAGAGATGCTGTGCTCCTGGCTTCTCGGAGACTCCTCTTTAAGGCTGCTATTGACAAAGCCAAAGACTCTGTTTATGTGATCCTGGGGGAAAAAAAAATCCTCCAAACCCTACTAGAGAAAGTATTTGTTTGGGTGTTGAGATTTGGTTTAAATGATAAGAGATTTTTAAAAGCAAAACTAGATGGACAGAATAACCTGAAATGAAAGTAAATCTTCTTTTAAGACAAATTAATCTGAGGCCAGGAGAAAAAAAAAAGTGAGTGAATACCAGTAAGAGTGGCAGATATTTTGAGATTCAATAAACATTTTTTCCCTCCATCTTTCAGAACAAGCACTAATAATGTTTAACTGTCCTAAATAAATGCTACACCTGTCTTATAATATTCATATGGCACAAATCTGTCCACAAATACACAGCTTTACAGGTTCACAGGGTCTGCAGCCCAGGACGCAAGACTTATCTTGCCTTTCTCCAGCTCTGCTCCTGCTCATGGCTGAGCAGAAGACAAAGGGGTAGCGTTTTCCATCTTGTGATTTTAAGGTGTGTAATTAACCTGCTTCTATTTACTGGATACACAAGTCCTTCCGAGAGAGTGAACTGTGCTCCTTTGAGGGGGTGTGACAAACAAACAAAATAGACCGGCTGTTTAATCAAGTAATTGCCCTAACGATGCCCTCCCGGGCACAAACATTGGTGGGTTTGAGAAAGAGCTTGAATGTTGTTGATTTTTGGTCATGTTACAAAGGCCATTTATTTACTGAGATTTCTTCTCAGAGAAGAACTGAATGGACAGAGTTATTCCCTCTGATCATGGAGGAGAGTTTTTGACATTCTGGATAGTTTGATTATATTTTACTACTCTCTAGCTTTTCTTTTCTTAGTTTATTTGAAAAAGTAGTAACTTTTAAGATGTATTCCAACTCACTAATCAAATAAAATAATTTTAAGACAAGTGTACATTTTTTATGGGTTTAAAGATTTAGTATATGAGAAAAATCCAAAGAAAAATTAAAATTAATTCAATGAGTTGCCTAATTTCAGACCGGTATGGTGTATGAAGGGCCAGATTTACAGGGAATTCACTGAACCAACATTAACCCATGGCCAATTATATTCAAAAGGAGAACTGAAATAATCCCAGGAGGAAAAAAAAAAAAAAAGCTTACTTGATAAAAAAATGCTTATTAAATTATGAAATTATCATGCTATCTTTAAAAAAAAGAACTCTCTTTCCAGGCTTTAAACAGCTATAATCATAAAGTAAGCAGTCCTTAGCAATTAGCCATCCATAACACTGCCCGAGCAAAAATGTAAACCCAGAGAGATTAATTCTTTGCACTAGCAAAATAAACACCACACTCCTACATCACCCTTCCTTCAACTCCAAGGGTTGAAACCAGTTTTTTATGGCATAAAACTAGAAACTAGCAGGCAGATGCATAACAGAAATTCTGGGAGAAAGGAGGTACACCGTCCCATTGTGTAAAGCTTATTAAATCCCTCACACTGCTAATATCTATCTAGTACACCTTTGGCAGTGCTTGCTTTCTCTAGCTGCAATAAATGGCTCCTAATCATCTAGTAATCAATGTTCATACACACTAATCCCTCTCCAGCTCATGAAAAAAACAACAGGTAGATCCCTTAGATAAGAGCAATGAGATGAAGAGCAAAGTTATCCCCAAAGATGCTTCTCCTCAGATAGTCATTGTCATTTTTGGCTGGAGTATTTTGGATCTACGCTTCCTACATCCAGCTTTGAAGTGGCTGACCTTTGTGGAGCCATTCACAGGCTTAAAGTGGACAGCCACTGAATATCTGGGGCAAGTGAGCTGTAAATGTCAGTAAGAGTCATACCTAGAGCCAGGAAAATGTGGTGGGTTTATGATTGGTTTTTTTTATAATGTGGTAATTTATTAATGATGACTGCTCACATTCAAGACTTACATAACTCATTGTGGAATCCTGAAGTATTATTCATGAGTGCATATGAAGGGGGATATAAATATATATTGTCCTTAAAACCAGGCTGAGCATAATTCACACTACAGTGTCCCAAAACTTGATCTCATCAACATTTTTGTCACATAATGTGATACAAATAAAACAATACGAACCAGCTGCTTGCCATTGTTTGCAGACATTTAAAAACAAACTAAAAAATTGACTGAAAACTTCCTGTAGCTGTTTTAAGAGGAGATTTTTCCTGTCCATACTGACACAGAGGAGCCATCTGTATTAGAGGGTCTGTCATTGGCATAAGGATTGAAGTTATGGTCTTTTCTGCCTATCCTTGATAATTGTCCATCAGGGAATAAGCTGGGAATTTGTACTGCACATTTGCTAAAAATTTATGGAAGAAGTCCAGTGGCTCTCCTGACATTCCCTCTTTTACTAAACCAAGTGGTAATGGCCAAGGTTATGCATAAGCTGTTCATGAGGTCATGTAATAGTTGCTCTGTTACTCTCAGATGTTACAGGAACCACAGCTCATTCTGTCCTTTTTGTAACGCATTTTGTGATAGTTTAACGGTGAAGGCTCTATGTCTGACCAAATTTCACGCAGGCATGGGAGAGTTATAACAAAATATAAATGTCATTTGTAGTGGAAAAACACAGTACAATGTCCTTTGTGCACAGTATCTGTTCCTTCTCACAAGGAGACTGAGTGATATTTATCATCATCCNAATTCTTTGCACTAGCAAAATAAACACCACACTCCTACATCACCCTTCCTTCAACTCCAAGGGTTGAAACCAGTTTTTTATGGCATAAAACTAGAAACTAGCAGGCAGATGCATAACAGAAATTCTGGGAGAAAGGAGGTACACCGTCCCATTGTGTAAAGCTTATTAAATCCCTCACACTGCTAATATCTATCTAGTACACCTTTGGCAGTGCTTGCTTTCTCTAGCTGCAATAAATGGCTCCTAATCATCTAGTAATCAATGTTCATACACACTAATCCCTCTCCAGCTCATGAAAAAAACAACAGGTAGATCCCTTAGATAAGAGCAATGAGATGAAGAGCAAAGTTATCCCCAAAGATGCTTCTCCTCAGATAGTCATTGTCATTTTTGGCTGGAGTATTTTGGATCTACGCTTCCTACATCCAGCTTTGAAGTGGCTGACCTTTGTGGAGCCATTCACAGGCTTAAAGTGGACAGCCACTGAATATCTGGGGCAAGTGAGCTGTAAATGTCAGTAAGAGTCATACCTAGAGCCAGGAAAATGTGGTGGGTTTATGATTGGTTTTTTTTATAATGTGGTAATTTATTAATGATGACTGCTCACATTCAAGACTTACATAACTCATTGTGGAATCCTGAAGTATTATTCATGAGTGCATATGAAGGGGGATATAAATATATATTGTCCTTAAAACCAGGCTGAGCATAATTCACACTACAGTGTCCCAAAACTTGATCTCATCAACATTTTTGTCACATAATGTGATACAAATAAAACAATACGAACCAGCTGCTTGCCATTGTTTGCAGACATTTAAAAACAAACTAAAAAATTGACTGAAAACTTCCTGTAGCTGTTTTAAGAGGAGATTTTTCCTGTCCATACTGACACAGAGGAGCCATCTGTATTAGAGGGTCTGTCATTGGCATAAGGATTGAAGTTATGGTCTTTTCTGCCTATCCTTGATAATTGTCCATCAGGGAATAAGCTGGGAATTTGTACTGCACATTTGCTAAAAATTTATGGAAGAAGTCCAGTGGCTCTCCTGACATTCCCTCTTTTACTAAACCAAGTGGTAATGGCCAAGGTTATGCATAAGCTGTTCATGAGGTCATGTAATAGTTGCTCTGTTACTCTCAGATGTTACAGGAACCACAGCTCATTCTGTCCTTTTTGTAACGCATTTTGTGATAGTTTAACGGTGAAGGCTCTATGTCTGACCAAATTTCACGCAGGCATGGGAGAGTTATAACAAAATATAAATGTCATTTGTAGTGGAAAAACACAGTACAATGTCCTTTGTGCACAGTATCTGTTCCTTCTCACAAGGAGACTGAGTGATATTTATCATCATCCTTATTTTTCTTAATTTTTTTTCTATTATCTTTATTTTGGTACTCAGTGACTGTTCTGTTCTTGCAGCAGCTTTTTAATGAAAATATTGAATTAAATATCATGTGAAAGTTTTGCTCAGGGAGGTGCTAAAAGAAGTGGATGATTAGTTGCTTATGATGGGCTCCATTCCAGAGGATGAGGAGGCAAAAGGTTTTATCTTTTATTTTAATTTAGTTTAGTTTTATTTTATTTTGTTATTTTTTTTCTAGAGGGGAGATTGCTAACCACTTCAACAAACCTACTGCCTTGTTCAAAACCTTGGCAAGAACTTCAAGGGGCTTTTCCAGCTGGATCTGATCGAACCTTACCATGAAGATCAGAGATGAAATAGACTTTCTGGGATTACAAGGGTCTGCCTCCTTTCTTTCCTACTGGACTACACAATCTGCCCTCCACGCTGGCTAGTTTTCAAGCACAGAAAGACCAGGTGTGCACTAAGCTATGGGTAAAATCTACTTTATTGGACCTAAGTGTTTTGTTTATATAAACAGAACAAAAAGATCCAGCAAGGAAAATAAACAAATACTTTATTCTCTTAAATTATCTTGACATGAGAATTTAGTGTATCCAAGAGAAGCTTTGTTTACTTCCTTTTACAAACACTCTCCTTTGAAGTCAGCAAAACTAAAGGTATTTGATTTGTGTCCGATATTCCCAGAATAATATGTCCAGTTGCAGCAATCTTTTTTACATAATTTCTTTTATACACGCTAGTGAGTCACGTTCATTGCCCTGTTTTGTGTTTCATGGCGACATTTCAGAAGTTGTGTTGTTCAGAGTCCCATACAGAGGCTCACTGCAATGCAGATGCAGTGCAAATTGGCACCACCATTATGTCTGCCAGGAAAAGGCATGTTTGCATAGCATATGTGCATTTATTTACAGTCAACAAAGCAATATAAAGAGAGGTGTCCACCCAGTTGGGTAGGATACTCAAAAAATACCTTTACATAATAAAAGGGGAACTCTGTCAGGCAGAAGTTCATTTGCATAGGAGACAAGGTTAAGAAATGCGTTAGTACCTTAATTAAACCCATTTGCAGGACTGGAGGCTCAGGGTACCCTGAAGGCAAATGCAGAAATTCGATTGAATTCTGACAGCCTCCAGGGGCTACAATGAATCCCAGATGAGGGAGAAGGAAGTCTGAGGCATCTGAGACACAAACCTTCTCTGGCTCTGCTCTTCTGCTCTGCTCTGGTGAGGTGAGATCCCACCTGGAGCACTGCATCCAGACCTGGAATCCTAAGCACAGGAAGGACATGGACCTGTTGGAAGGTGTCCAGGAGAGGCCACAAAGATGCTCAGAGGGCTGGAGCACCTCTGTTATAAAAACAGGCTGAGGGGGACCTTATAGCCTCTGCCAGTCCCTAAAAGGGCTCCAGAGGAGACAGGAAGGGACTGTTGATCAGGGAGTGTAGCAATGGGACAAGGGGTAATGGATTTAAACTGAAAGAGGTGAGATATAGATTAGGTATGATGAAGAAATTCTTTCCTGTGATGGTGGTGAGGCACTGGAACAGATTGCCCAGAGAAGCTGTGGCTGCCCCATCCCTGGAGGAGTTCAAGACCAGGCTGGATGGGGCTTTGAGCAACCTGGTCTGGTGGGAGGTATCCCTGCCCTTGTCAGGGGGCTTGGAACTGGATGACCTTTAAGGTCCTTCCAATCCGAAACATTTTATGATTCTATAGTTCTGTGGTTCTTATCTGTCTTTAGTTCAATAATTGCTCAGTTCCTGGAGTCTCCCATACCACCACTCTCTTCTCATAATAACCTTGGTTTTCCCTTATTGCGCACGTGTGCTACTGCATTCAATGTACTCTTGTCTTCCCTGTGTAAGATGCCCACTGAGTCTACCATGATCTATTAGACTAATATTTTTCTATCTCCTAAGAGTAGTTTAAATATATTGGCAGCATTATGAATAGTACAATGTCAAAATGTCCTTTTTATGCACTGATTCAATTACCTCAGACTCCTAGCTTAAAGAGCAGTGAAAAGAGATGTGGGGATTTAATTTGCAATAAAGAGTATAGAGAAAAGAAGGCGAGCACTAGACAAGATTAAGATTTTGTTAGTACTGCTTATTACTAGATCTTAGGGTCCAACTTAAACCTAGCTCAAGAAAAAGGAGTTCATTCATTAAATTCACTGGCTTAGGATCAAACTCTAAAACCATAATCTTCTTATTTTTTGGTTACTAGCCTATTGAATTGAAACAGTTCAAAAAACAAAACAGCAGTGAGTGTAAATGAGGCATTGGTTCAGAGACACATGAAGCTAAAATCTAAGAAAGTCTAAACATTTTGTGTTAGCAAAAGTTTCATGTTTACCTTTCAAGCGTGGCCAACATTCTTAAATCTTGTGGCTTATGGTATGACAAAGTGTTATGTGGGTCCAGTAACATTGGAGGTGCCACAGATTTCAGTATAAAGATCTAACGCATTCTGTCTGTTAGCTTATTGCTGCTTAAAGTTACTGTAGACTACTTACAACAAAATCTGAAAGCATTGTTACTGTACTGATACTGCACTCTTTACTGTACAAGGGGAGACAATTAACTACGATTAATTCCGTACATTTAAGGTTGCTTCATGACAGCAAAATCCTACTACTAAAAATAACACTAAAACCAATCCTGAACAAATACGTTTTATCCAATGGGCATGTTCCTGATGCAATAATTTGTCTCAGATGTTTTCTGATGCCTCTGGGGTGAGAACAAGTTTCCAGAGGGTGAACCCACGTCCTTCAACAAAACAGCCTGGATGGTCAAGTTATGTCTTAAAAGCTGGCTTTGATACACTGCTAGTGTGAGGAAAACACTGTGTTTATGGTCCAGTGCCAAGAATTAGAAGTTTCTGAATCACGGAGTTATGGCTGCTCTCATCAGAGTCACTGACGGTTAAAGGAAATAATTACATCTAGTTTAACCGGAAAAGGTGATCATCCTTGTTTTGATATTACTAGTTTGGGTTGTTGTTATGCAGTTGCTATTTATATCCTGCAATTTTTGTGTTTTCGTTCGGGTTAAGCATACCTTCTCCCTCACAATAACAGAATGTTTTGTTTCTGAGTCAAGGATTGAGAATAAGATTGAAACTGAAGGAAAACTCCAAACCAAAATGAATTGATACTTGAAATAAAGAATTTAAGAAATAACAACAGAAACCAGTGAGATCAGATGCAGTGATTAAATTCATATTACTTCACAGCAGAAAATCCATTCCACTGGGACAATTTCCTAAAATATTTCAGGTTGAGCTAACTTGTTTCTTGAAAACATTGTAAGAACAAAAGAATTTTGGCATAACTTTTGGCTGAGTTCTATCAGTAATTTTCTTCTGAATCAGCACAAATTAAGTCTTCAAGACCAAAAGCTCTATCCCAAATGATCATGGTTTGAGGGGAGAAGTTAATCTTTGCAGGTGAGACCTAGATAGCTTAAATTTATAAAAAGTCACTCCAGTTGTGCTGTGGATCAGCTGATGTGAGGCTCTTTTGCTCTATTTTACTTAACAGTAAAAGGTAGGCAGATCTCAGAAAGGAACTTCACCGATTGTTGGAAGATGCTGGAGTGCAATCTATGATAATAAGAAATATCAGCATCTGTCCTATGAGGACAGGCTGAGAGAGCTGGGGTTGTTCAGCCTTGGAGAAGAGATGGCTCAGGGGACACCTTAGAGCCCTTTCCAGTCTCTAAAGAGGGCTACAGGAGAGATGGGGAGGGACTGTTTGCAAAGGCATGTTCTTTACGAAGACGGTGGTGAGACACTGGAACAGGTTGCCCAGAGAGAGGGTGGAGGCCCCATCCCTGAGACATTCAAGGTCAGGCTTGATGAGTCTCTGAGGACTCTGATCTAGTTAAAGATGCTCCTGCTATTTGCAGAGGGGTTGGAGTAGGTGGACTTTAATGCTCCTTTCCAACTCAACATATTTTATGATTCTATGCTTCTAAACTGAAAGAGGGGAGATTTAGATTGGATATTAGGAAGAAATTCTTTGCTGTGAGGGTGGTGAGACCCTGGAAAAGGTTTCCCAGAGAATCTGATGCTGCCCCATCCCTGGAGGGGTTCAAGACCAGGCTGGATGGGGGTTTTGAGCAACCTGGTCTGGTGGGAGGTGTCCCTTGTCCATGGCAGCGGATTTGGAACTGGATGATCTTTAGGGTCACTTCCAACTCAAACCATTCTATGATTCTATGTAACTCCAGTCAAGGGGGGCTGAATCCAAGGAGGCACTAACATTGTTGAACTTCTTCATAGATGCAGGGAAGTATCCTCAACAAAGGACTGAGTATATAGCCCCTTGCCAAACTCCTACAATATTTGATGCTTCTAAAGGTAAACTTGCTTAAAAGAGAGATGCTCAGTTCTAAAAGCACTTGGAGATAGTCTGGATTAACAACCTTTGGGTTAGATTTAAAGCACATTGATAAAGCCTCATGTGGTGTCTTGTGCTGTACTGTCCTCATTCCTTGGATAATGCAAAATTTCAGTCTTTAAACCTCTTAATTTGGCACTTTTTATGAGACGTATATTGACTTTAAGAAGAAAAGGTAAGAGTAATAGAAACTTTTAGGCAATAAAAATAATTGCTGTTCAAGCAAGAATTTTAGAGTCAGTTACCCTTGAAAACATGTCCCTGACCATTTCATTTTTGGCTTTAAACCATATAGGTACTTTGTAAATTGTTGGAGGTTTTTTATGTACTGGGGCAATTTCAAATGGACCTATTTCCTCTGCTAAAACTAAAGCAAAATATCTCAGCACAAAAATAAAGGCTGTTGACACTTATAGGAAAGAAATGTGAGTAGTTATTTGAAGTAACGAGCGATTTCTTATATGTAAAAGGCTTAAGCTGCTGTTGCAATAATTTTCTATGTTTTACTTTCCAGTAGAACTGTTTATAATGAGGATGTTTCAGTTACTCAGTGCAGATTATATTACTACGCTCACCAGTTACTCAGGAGAAGTGAGATCTTTGTGTCTTCTCCAAAGTCATCAATCAGTAACCTTAAACACTTAAGTATTTCCTAGAGATCTGAGCATTGCATCAGTTCTAATGCCCCTCTTAAAATGACATTTAAGATGTGATAAGCATTGGAGAAATGCAGGAAGCATAAACTATCTGGGATTTCCAGATGCTACTAGATTATAAACAACAAAAAGCACAATTTGGAGAAAGCTAGGGGTAGATTCTCCTTAACTGTCCCTTCTTTGTTGAAATCCATGGCATATTTTCCTCTTAGCATTTGTCTATTAGCAAAAAAAGACACTTGTCATCGAAATTAAATTCTTTGAGAACTGATGCTTTCTATACATTTACAAAGCAGCTATTAAAAGATATTTTAATTCCTTCTATTGCCTTCACAATCCAAGTGTTACTGATACTACAGCAGCACATTGTAATCAACCACTCATTTTTATCATGCTGAAGTTATGTACTGATACAAGCCAAAAACCCCATAGAAATGATTTCTATTTACAGTCCTGTAGCACTGAATTCTAACACCCTCCAAAACCTGCCAAGGAAGCACTCACCTGCAACCTAAACCAGAGGGATCCTCAGTCCTCTTTTTGTTGTGATTTTGGTTTTTTTTTAAATTTATTTATTCATTACATTGCATTTTGTTTAGCTAATGACACCTAGCTCCTCCTCAACATTCATGTCTTCCAGCTGACAGTCACTTTCATGAGCATAAAATTGTTATGTAGAAAAGCTGAGTGATCTTTAGGACTAACTTTTACTGGATACATTTTAGAAGTTTCTTTGGGGAGATGGGTCTTGATAAATGGTACTTTCTTTTTATTCTGTGCTTTTCTTTGTGGATGTTTTATGCTTTTTTATTGCTTTACAACATTTAAAATCCTTTTGTGCTTTCACCCTGGATTTATTCCTTCAGATAATGTTTTATTTTTTCCTTCTTTTCCCAAGCATAACTACAGGCTGAAGCCAAGAAAAAAAAAAAAAGTAATTAATTTCTATATAAATAGTAGATATGTAAATTAACATTTCCCCTTGAGGGAAAGATGTGTTTTCAAAACCATCCAAACATCATTCTGTGGCCAGCTCACAATTCCAGAGTTCATGGATCCAGCTTTCACGGGCTAATGCAGAAGGTATTTCAGAAAAGCTTAAACTGTGCTTTTATAAATCCTTTATTACTTATATTTTGCTCATTATGTATGTTTACTACTATATAGCATGAACAGAAAAAGTAATAAATCTCTATGGCAACAATGTATTCTCTGGATGGTAAATATTTGAACATTTTGTACTTTTTATAAGTCAGTCAAAAAGTCTTTCTCTCACAGAGGGTGGATTGCTCATGCTCTTTTATTGCTATCTTGCTGATATCAAGCAGAATGGAGTTATACGAAGTGATGTTATACAGCGAGAGACAAGGATTTATTAAGTGGCTATGTATGAGAAACAGGAAATGATATAGCTTCGTAAATATCTATGATCTTGTTCCCCGACTGGGACACTTTCTGAATCTGGCTTTCTTTGGTTCTACCCACTGTTGGATCTCACGATCAGCTGAAAGAAACCTTGATAAATATTGCTGCAAAACACTACTATATCAATATTTTCCATTCCATTTGAAAGTATTTTTTTTCATTTTTTTATGTTCTAACTTTACCGAATATTTCCTAAGGTTCAGACGGTATTTTTCAGATGATAAACGTAATTCTTAGTGTGAAGCTAAACAGAGGTCATGATTATTGTGCAATTACTCACAGAACACACATAATAAATAAGAATTTAAAATCCACATTTCATTTGAAGCTGTGACTAGTTTCTCATGGGTATTTTGGGGAGGATGCTGGGATGAGGGAAATTTTATTTATCTATGATTAGCTAGTGCTCGTGTGATTCTACATTTCGACTCCTCGTGTGAAGTAGGGACCTGCTCCTCTTTTTTATCTCCCTCCATCTGTTATTTCTCACCTGAGGAAGAAAGTTTAGGAATAGTGATTTCTTTTCATTCTGGTGGCTTGTAGATATCCCAAGACAGTTTTAATGTCTACTTTGGACATTAGCAAAAAACAATAGTTAAAAGCACCATCACACACACACACACCCAGCTTATTAGTGAGATATTTGTTTTATTTGGCGAGCAGTTGACATTCTGAACTCACACAAAAATTTGCTTGCTGTAGCTGAGTGGGTGAGCGAGTAAAAGAGCAGGAAACCTTTTGTTTTTAAAATATGAGATGAAATACAGATCAAACAATGTTTAGTGCAATATTAATCCTTTAGACTGAGGCACGCCAGAAACGGTTCTTTTGAGCTGTGGTTAGGAAGGAGGAGGAATCCAGAAGCAGTCAGCTCGGAGCAAAGAAGTTACCTGTGTGCAACAGGAAGACTGTAAAGAAGATGGGCTCATTTAAAAGATATCAGGGATGAAATAACAGCTAGCCAGAACAGCCATCAGGAAAACTGTTCCCATATCATATAACTGTCCAACTTTTTCCCAGCACAGGGCAAAGAAGGGATGACTAATGCCCAGGAAAAAAAAAAAAAAAGCATTCTTTTCAGAATTACAAACCTAATTTATCTTCCTGGGAGGTGCAACACAAACAAGGTTATGCAGTGGTCCATTGAGCAAGACCTTTGTGTCTGTACCTAATGTCAAATGCTGTCTATAATGAAGATCCTTGTGGTACATAACGAGCTACCAAATAACATAGCTTTAGGAAAAATTTCTTCCTACAGACATTAGGCTAAAGTTTAGTGTCTGTTTTCAAGCAGCAGTTGTATTTCCTAGTGGGTGGGTTTGTTTTTTTCCCATTCTTTTGCACGTAAGTCAGGAAACCTTTAATCCGTACTTCTCATTTGAATTTTCTCAAGTTTTTTACCTTAATAGTACCTGGTAGTGACAAGCCCTAGTGGATGACGATTTGACTTGTAGAAATGTAATTGGTCTTACTGATTTTGAGTTTTCTTTTATTTGCATTCAAAGGACACCCTCTTCTTCCATGGAAGTAGGAATTATCTCGACTCTATCTGCTCCATCTAGCCATTCATTATTTTGAACATCTCCAACTGAGCCTCTCCTATTTCCCTCCTTTCTAAATAAAGACGTCCCAGGCTGTTTCAATCACTCTTCTTATGGAATTTTTTCAGCACCTCTGACATCTCTTATCAGGCACTTCTATTAATAGAGAATTAGAGAGCTGGAATTTTATACTAGGACTAAACTTTGTGCCTGGATTCTTGCTTATAAAATAAGACAAAAAGGAATCCCAGCTTGCTCAAGTATTTACTTACAAATCTGTGTGTAAATTTTGTTGTTTACTCACACTTTTATTCCCTTTCTTTCTTTTTTTTCCTCTGTATCTGACAGTCTCCCCATTCTCACACCCAGTCCACTTCTGGGCAGGAGCCACCAGGTAAAACTAATCTCAAGGGATGAATTTTCACTTCCCTGTTTTGTTTCATAACTGCTATAGAAACATCAGTGTTTGACAGGTGACATCAGTGTTTTGTGCCTCTCCACCCCAAAGATTACCTGGGAGGTCTGTAAAGTCATTACTGGCTCCTCCTTTTCCTACCCTGACCAGCTCTGTGCTCTACAGGTGATGTAGTCAGTAGATAACTGTTGGAACGTGGCATTTCCAAATAGGATATGAATGGTCTGTTACCCCTGTGAGGTCTCTGTATCCGATCCTATTTCAATTTTATTCACCCTGTTACTGGCATTAATGTTGCTCACGAACACATTAAATGAAATGCTGTTATGATCAGGTTTTATTATGACACTGCTTATTTTATAAAGATCATATGGAAGAAATTCAGGGACAGAAGTTAGACATAATCATAATTTCAGTGTACAATACAAAATGGAAGTCATAGAATCATCTAGGTTCGAAGGGACCTTTAAAATCATCTAGTCCAACCGCCAACCCAACTCTGACTAAAAAAACATCACTAAACTCTGTCCCTAGGTACTATGTCAACCTGTCTTTTGCATACCTCCAGGGATGGTGCCACAACTCCTTCTCTGGGCAGCCCATTTCAATGTGCAATAACCCTTTCCATGGAAAAATTGTTCCTAATCTCCAACCTGAACCTCCCCTGGTGCAACTTGAGGCCATTTTCTCTTGTCCTATCATCTATGACTTGGGAGAAGAGACCGACCCCTGCCTCTCTACACCCTCCTTTCAGGGCGTTGTAGCAAGCAAGAAGGTCACCTCTCAGCTTCCTTTTCTCCAGGCTGAACACCCCTACCTCCCTCAGCCTCTCCTCATAAGACTTATTCTCCAGTCCTAAACCACAGGGGAGGTTACAAGACAAAAAAGAGGTGACAATTTAATATGGGTATAAGCACACTGTTATGATGAGCAATGCACTTCCTCGACTCCCTGGGGACAGAGTCTAAGTTTTTCTAAAATACTCAACAGATTTTCCTTTGACCTCGTGCCTCACGGACCCAGTCAGCAATGCTAATGGAACACCACCAGGAAAATCTCAGCACAGCAAGCTTATAAGAAGTATTCTGCTGGCAATTTCCTTCAACAGGAGTGATGGGGACAGCATTCTTGCAGCAAAGAAGAGGTGGACATATTTCACAGCATAGCCAAGATTTTATTTTTTCCCTAATGTCTGCCAAACCATTCAAAACAAAAGGAGGCTGCTGGCAAGGCATCAAAAGGAGTTTTGTGGATGAAGTAACTCAAGCTTCGCTGCTTTACCTGGCTAAGCTCTTGGAGACCAACAAAGATAAAACATACAGATTTTGGGTCAGCCAGGAGACTCCTTGCAAAACTACAGATGGAAAGTTGCCTGGTCATTGTAATGTAACAAGGTATTCAAAGATGATTAAACAGTACGTTGTTCTTTAATTTTGGATATGCTTTTTTTTTAGATATAAATCACAAGTGTGCTTTAAATTTGACAAGAAATGTCTTAGAACAAATCAAACGAATACTTATTCTACTTGGATATTTCCTTGGTATAAGGGCTTGTTATCAATTTCTTGTGCATTTTATATAGCTTACAGTACTGAAAGTGCTAACTTAAAAATACACGTACCTACATAATCAGGAGTAGAACTGGCAGGCTTATCTTTTACTCAGTGAAAACAGTTGACATTTGATTGCTTTCCAGGTTGAACCCAAAAGGCACCTTCTAATGGTTTTGAGGCAAAGCTTAGGTGGACACTTATGGATTAAATATGCTGCCAGGAAGGTAAAATGGTAAAATACCAATCAGACCTGGGTATAATTAACTGTATCGTCTAGGCATGTAAAAGGAGAAAAATCATTAACGTTACAGGACTAATAATGAAAAGCCTTCTGTTACAAGGCCTGGAAATTTGGCCATCTGTACTTGATTTCTACTAGATGATATTTTTATGGAAGAATGACAAGGTAAAACTATAAAATCAGTTAATCTTATTTATAAATTCCTCTTTGTCATATCTGAAATCTGAAAAATTGTCCCAAAAGAGCATTTCAATGGAGTTACAGATCATTTTCCCATCATAAATTAGTGTGAACTTCACCCAGCACCAAACCTACTTCAAACTTTGTTTCATTCTTATAAAGAATTTTGTCTTTCATTATGTCATAGCTGCATAGCCTAAACCCACTTGGAAAAAAAAAAGATTCAGTGTTTCCGCCAGCCTTTTCCCCTGTCAAATACTCCATAATTACAGCTAAATCTAGAGATAACTAAAACTCTGAACCCATTTTATAGTGGGGAGGTAGGGAAAGCAAGTTGAAGAGCAGCTTCTCGACCATCAGGCTAGGGAGGCTTTCATGGGCTGCCTGTCTCTCTTGAGAATAGAATAAGCAGAGATCATAAAAAGCTTGCTCTGTCACATTCAGCAGATTGCCCACAGCATATAAGTAAATTCTTGAGATTTAATAATCAATTGTTAGGGTTTTGCCTATTTGCTCTGAGGAAGGAAAAAAAAAAGGCCTGCTGAAAAAAACCCCAAGCAGTGCTTTTTATTTGATAACCTTGCTTGTAGGCTCTTTTAGCACCACATAAATCCAGCAATTGCGTAGGATTATTTGGCAGCATGAGTGTTAGAAGATGGCCAGGCTGGTACTGAAAAATAGGGTCTTAAGAAAAGCTTTATAAGATTTATGGAAGGGAAGGCTGACACCAGCAGAGAACTCTACGTGTCCTTTGACTGGTAGGAGAGGATGAAGTGTGTCAAGATATTTCGCATCTTTCCCACCAGCCTTGGGAGAGGACTGTCGGGTCTGTTTCATTCAGTCATTCCTCAGCTCCTCCTTGTGCCCAACCCTAGTCTCCGGTGACATAACTGAAATCCAAGAAGACTCAACTGTCAGGGACATTGACTTGGGGGTATTTTACACTCCCTTAAATAGAGATTCAGAGCATGGACTCAGAGTCGATTGAGATGAAAATGGAAAACTTTGTGGCTCTTAACATTTTTTCCAGGGCTGGGAGAAGCGAGAGGGTTTTAAAAGCAATGTGGCCTTCTGCCAGTACCAGAGATGTGTTTCAGAGTCACAGGATGACCTGGTGTGATGCTGGGAAGTATTTGGTGAAGCTCACAAGACGGTACTACAGCAGGTGCTGTGGCTGGGAGGCAAGCGTGACAGACAAGAGGCTTTGCACTTGTAAGCCAAATCGGAATTGGAGATTGGCTGTTACTTATCAGCAGCCTATCAGTGTTCAGGTGGAAAAAAAAAACAAAACAATCCAACCCAAAAGTCATATGAGCTATTTCCACCCAACAGGGTGGGATGTCCTCTGGAGTGATTCTGGAACAGGTCAAAATTCATATAAAACTGTCACAATTATCTGATTAACTTCTAGCCAAAAACTTCCACATAAAAAAATTAAAGATGAAAGTATATAACATCTTGAGAAGGGAAGAGCTTCACAGACCAAGGGCACATGCTTTGCACACATGCGTGATACTTTATTATGCTATAATCAGCATTATATTATGTTTATTGGGAAAATCATATAAATATGTCTGGAAGGCTTTTAAAAGATGCTTGTCTTTTAGTTTGAGAAAGTGAGGATGGTTTAGAACTATTTTGATGAAACAGGAAAGATTAGAAAGCCTGGGAGTGGCTTGAATCTTTTCAAATGGATGCCTTTTTAACCTCACTGAACATTTTACAAACCCTTGCTGCGATCACACTTTCACGTTGGGGATTATGGTTCCTACTGGATGTGTTTTAAACTTCTAAGGCTTTTTTTTTTTTTCTTCTGCCTGCTCTCCACAAAATTAAGGGGTCCAGTGAAGTACGGTGACATTAGAACGATGTATGTGGAAAATCAAGCTCCTAGTCGTGCAAGGGTGACACTGATCATTAAAGGCAACATTGTGCATCAATACTGTGCTAATGACCATGTGTGAGTTGTAGATGTGAATAACTGCTCTTCAGAAAGGTTTAGCTTACCCCGTGACAACGATCCCTCCAAAGTCCTATAAGTCAGGAAATAGCTGTAGCTCAGCTTCCCTCTCAAGGTATCAGAGGAAAACCATGACTGGGGGAGCTGGGGAAAGAGAATATTTCTTTGTTTTACAGCCAGTGTTTGCTGAAGTCTATTGGTCCCCAGTATGGGGAAATTTTTCCATCTTGTTTTTGGACATCATGAATTTATTTTGTTGTTATAAAAGTTCAACCTTCATGAAAAAGATATTGCTCAGTACTTACAGCAACAACTCTACCAATAAGCCTGATACAGGCAAAAGTTTGCACCGAGAGAGTGACTATTGTAGCTTTGATCTCCACTGGAGACTCTACAAACAAACTCCTCAGGTTTCAAATTTACTGGCAGTCTGGCACATCACTGCCATAAACACTAGGACAAAGAGAAAAGATTTTTTATATGTCTGCATATAGAAGGGTATTAATTATAAATAATGAGTTGAGACTGCCTGTGGAGCAGCTGTGGTTCTTTTAATGAATATTGTCTTCCAATGGCTGAAATAAAATGTCAAGACTGGTAGAGATTTGCAATTGGAAAAGCTATATAAGCTATTTATAAAAGCAAATCAACTGTAAAAATATATTTGCTAAACGTTTCTGGCTTCTATCGTGCAGCTGTGCACTGAATTTCTTAGTAAAACATCTACCCTCATCACTGGTATAACCTCCCAGAAGTAATGTACGTGCAGTTTACTTGGTGAAGATTAGAGTTTATTAGAGTTCTCTTCTGAAGCTGGAGAGTGGCTTTAGAGTTTCTATAAAGGGAAACCCAACAATATCAACCATGCTGATGATTTTGAAGAGATGCTTTTTGAGGTTATAGGGCTTGTACTTCAGCGAAGGATTTTCCCAAAGGTGATGAGGACAAAAGAGCTTCATAAATTAAAACTGGTTTAATCAATCAAATTTTTGCTTCAACTAAACAAACTCATCTGAAAGCAAATAATTTCAGATGAACTATCACATTTCTGCAAAATTTCAGTAAGATCCACCAGGGTGCCTAATTAAAAAAAGAGCAAACAACATGACAGCAGGACTGTCCCACAGTGGAGATCAGGGGCACAGGGATGCTCAGGAGGCTGGAGCACCTCTTCTATGAAGACAAGCTGAGAGAGAGAGCTGGGGTTGTTCAGCCTGGAGACAAGATGGCTCGGGGGAGATTTTAGAGCCCCTTCCAGTCTCTAAAGGGCCTACAGGAGAGATGGGATGGGACTGTTTGCAAGGGCATGTAGTGATAGGAAGAGGGGTAATCCTTCTAAACTAGAGCAGGGTAGGTTTAGATAAGACATTAGGAAGAAGTTCTTTATGAAGAGGGTGGTGAGACATTGGAACAGGTTGCCCGGAGAGATGGTGGAGGCCCCATCCCTGAGACATTCAAGGTCAGGCTTGATGAGTCTCTGAGGACTCTGATCTAGTTAAAGATGCTCCTGCTAATTGCAGAGGGGTTGGAGTAGGTGGACTTTAATGCTCCTTTCCAACTCAACATATTCTATGCGTCTATGTGCAGGACACGGATGTGGAATGGCCTCTTTGGGCAGGGTGGCAGCCAGGGGAGAGCATGGCCCTGTGAAATCTTGCTGTAAGCTGCTGGGGAACAACCAGAACTCTCCCCAGCCTGGCTTTGCTTCTTTGGGAGAAGCTTCTCCTTACTTTGGGCTTCTTCAGTGGGCCCTGGCTGGCCTCTTTGCCTTGCCCATCTCACCTCCGCACCAGGATGCGGGATGCTGGGGGTGCCACCATGCACCCTCCACCGTGTCCTGCTTCCACAAGGGACCAGAGGGAGCTCCAGAGTGGGTCATGGCTAGCAACAGAGGGGCAGAAGGTCCCATGGAGAGCAGGAGATGGCCCAGCAGAAGTTTGTCTGCTTAGACCTTGATGGTTGGGGCTGGACTTCAGCTCCACCACTGATAGCCCTGCTCGATCACTCTCCCTCGCTCCCCAGTCCAGCTCCCACCTCCCTGCCAAGTGAGTCTGGCTCCTTCCTTATTGTCCCCAGCGGTTTGGGGGAAAGCCTTTGGGATGCATCCCTCTGCCACAGCATCCGCCGCAGCAGCCATCCCTCCTGGGGACATCATGTGCTTGGCAATCAAATTGGGCTTCTTCCAGCATGCAGTTGTTATACGTTTCTTAAAGAAATTCCCAGGCAAAACCCATAAACAAACATTAAAAAAACACCCCAAAGACATTAGCTTTTTGTTATTAATTGCCCAACTAAAAATTATCTTAAAATAATGCTTATTATGAGGATGAGCTTATAATAATGCTAAAAAGAGAGGGGATGGGATGAAGAGGAAGCACTGAGGGAGTTTTAAAGAACTGGACGAATTCATTTTCATTGTGGAGGAAATTAAATGTTTCTGGCTTCTTTTTTTTTTTTTTTTCTTTTTTTCCGGTTGGTTTGTTTATTTGTTCTTTTCCCAGTAAGTCACCAACAGATATTTTATGAAGTTAGCCACAGCTCAACACCCTGTTTGTTGGAAAATATTTTTGTTTTGGAGCAGATAAAACTTTAGGAGTGCAGTAAACATTTTAAACTTAGAACTGCAACAGATACAGTAAATCACGTGTTGTTTGCCTGTTTGTCAGAGCAGGAATCCCCGGAGCTGCAGCAAGTTCATTCCCCACAGCAAGTTCACCTTGGGACAATTCCCCAGAGAGTCTCTGGCTTTTGTAAAGCACCTTTTGTGGTTCGCTGTATTTTCCCTGTTCGCAGGACTGATAGGTAGAGCTGGCCAGATTTTATGCATCTGGTTTGTGCCAAACGCAGGAGGTGAGTAAAAGTAAGATACCTGGCTGGGTTCCTTGATGGTCAGTGGAAACAACCACACAAAAAGTGTGAGTTTTTTCTTCCGGATTTGGAACCTTTCTCCAGTTCAGGATGTGGTTTACACTGATGGTTACACAAGGAACCAGTACCCTAGTGCAAGCACTGCAGTTTGATGTCCTCACTCAGGTGACATCTACGTCAGCCTTTGTGACTCAGTGTCCACTACGGACTCTTGCTGGTGCTAGTGCCCTGAGCATCTCCTGGTCTGAGATCTGTCAGCCAGAGGACATCAGTCAGCCAGAGAGAGTTGCAGCTGTCTTATTTCTAGATAGCAAATAGAATTAAAAAGAAGTTGGAAACTCCCATTCCCGTCTCTTTATGTTATTTATTTATTAATTTGTTTGGTTACCTCTCAACTGAGTTCATAAACTGTAGCTATTACAGAAATATTAGCTGGCTACTGGTGGGATGGGAGGTGGCCCACAGGGTGGATGGGAGGGATGTGGTCTCCTTTAAGACGTGGTTCACAAAATGGAAAAGTTTGTGTAAAGGGAGTTGTCGCTGTTCTGCGCTTTTTTGAACAGGTGCCCACATTACAAACACCACCACAATTGGCAGCATGAGCAGAGAGGTTAATGAACTGGCTGATCCCAGCTATTCTTTCCACATATCCTTGTCCTCTGAAACGTTAACAGTCCTGCTCAGGGAGGGTAGCTCAGTGATATGGTGGCCTGCCTGTGCTGTCACCTCTTCTGTGTGTAAAAGAGTTTTAGCATTAACTTCATTTTCTATATTAGAGATATAATATATATATATAATCATAAAATCATAGAATGGTTAGAGTTGGAAGGGACTTTAAAATTCCAACCCCCCTGCCATGGGCAGAGACACCTCCCA
>VXBJ01003360.1:362852-376204 GCA_013400055.1 Nycticryphes semicollaris | reverse complement strand
TCCCCTGCCCCCCACCCCCCCCCCCCAGGTAGAAATACCATCTGAATGGAAAAGGAGACTTTGGCCTTCCATCAAGGTCTTGTAGCTAACGCCATTGCTTATCACGGACCAGCTGTAGATGATTGAGAGGACCATGTGCCAGGCATCTCACAGGCACATTGCAGATCTCACAGGGCACGCAGGGGTACAGCTCTGCTAGTTGACCCTGGGCAGAGGCACAGAAGTCTGGAGGAAAGAAGCCTCGAGGAAAGGAAGCACGCTGAAAGCAGTGAGCTACGTGGTCAGCCGTGTGTTCCCACAGCAAATATCAAATCCCAACAGGCTGAAACTGCAGGATGCTCTGTCACCTAGTCAGCAGCTGGATTTCCAAGCACAGCATCAGCCCATTCAGGTTTCCCATTTCCATTTTATTCCTGTTACGCAATGTTTGGAGCATTTTATAGGCTTTCAGTTCTTATTGCAAAGAAACAATGCTGAAAGTTTGATCAACAGACGGCTGGGTAGTGAAGCAACTCCAGACAGGGAGAAATCTTCTACCTTCATTTTCCTGGCAATTTCCAGGCATGTTGGGACAAATACGTGACCTGGGTGGTTTCCACATGAAACTGGCCCTTCTCTCCTCATGAGCACTTGTTAGGTAAAGGCAGCTCAGGCACAGAGACTTATCCCCCTTCTCTAGCACTGCTCAGGAGGTAGAAGCCTTCCCCTCCAGGAAGCAAAGAGAGTGGTTCAAGTTGATTAGGTTTCCAGGTTATTTTCACTAACTTAGGCACCACCTGAATGGCTGTTGGCTTAATGAATAGAGTAATTATTAGTATTATTACTATTATTACTATTAATAATAAAATAGTGCTTCTTCCAACAGAGCCTGAGGAGCAAGCTAAGGTAAGCTTCGTCTTGCTAAGGTGTTCTGCAACACTGGGCTGTCATTCAAGAACACAATAAATCCTGCTGCAGGGCTCCCACTACTGGATCAAAAGCACCAAAACCAAAATGCTGACGCTGTATGAAATAATTCTGCAAATTCAACTGGATTTTTAAATGCTGGTAATTTAGTTTTATATTGGTTGGTTTCATGCCAGCTTCAGTATCATCTTGCCCTGGCCATCCAACATTGTACCAAACCAACTGCAGCCTGGTTTCTCAGCATTGGCACAGAGTGAGCAGATCAGGTGCTCCTGAAGCCCAGTTTGGTGACCTCTTCTGGATCAAATCTTTGCTACTCACAGATCTGGTGTTTGTTTTTCACAGCAACACCGTCTCAGAAGAGCCAGTGGTTTTTGTCTTGAAGACCTTGCAACCTACACAGGAGTGGAGTGATAGGAAAAGTGGTAACGGTTGTACCTGGAAAGAGATGAGATTTAGATTAGGTTGTTGGAAGAAATTCTTTGCTGTGGGGGTGGTGAGGTACTGGAACAGGTTGCCCAGAGAAGCGGTGGCTGCCCTGTCCCTAGAGGTGTTCAAGGTCAGGCTGGATGGGGCTTTGAGCAACCTGGTCTGGTGGGAGATGTCCCTGCCCAGGACAGGGGGGTTGGAACTGGATGACCTTTAAAGTCCCTTCCAACTCAATCCATTCTATGATTCTATGATACACAGACAAGAGAGGTGTCAGAGAAAAGGTTGAACAGGAAAGAGAAGGGGACAAGAAGATTATAGCAAACCTCATTGCTCATTTTTGGAATAGCAGAGAAGAAGAAGTGAAAGTTTGTAAGGACACACATAGAAAGGCAAAGGAGGGAGAGGGCACAGAAAAGCAAAGAGAAATAAGAAAAGGCAGTTGGATGGGGAAGCTGTTAAAAGATCTGGCAGAAAGAAAAAAGACGAGAAGGAAAAAAGAGACAATCAGAAGGGAACTGGAAAGCCTGACATAACTGTGGAAAGTTTCTGCACAGCACACATGATTCTTTTTGCTTTGGTCTGCACTTGACTGCACCTTTTCAGCTTCTCCTCTCTGACTTTCCCCTGACACCTTCATGCAGAGGACCCAGAAATGGCACTCCTCTTGCTCATGGGTAACAGAAGTACCACTCTGAGCCTCAGGAACCAGCCTCTGACCCATCCAAACCTATAGACCCTCATTAGATCTGCTTTTCTTGCTGGTCTTTGCTGGGTCTTACAAACCCTGCTCTAGTCTGGTGGAGATGAGGAAGGCATAAAGGACAGCAGCTACCTGAAGAGTTTGCTCATTACAAAAGGATGAGCCTCTCCATCTCCTAAAACTGACACCTTAGCAGAAATGCAGAATGTGATGACATTTAGCTCTCGTTACACATCTTTACACGTATAGTTAAGACGTGTCAAATTTACTGCACTCAGCCACACGTAGCAGAGTTTGGCTTATTTACAATATGTTTTCCCATGTCATACATCTTTAAGCAGCCTGGAGTATGGACTGGTTTAATTTTTTTTTTCCATTGATGGTTTCTGCATGTAGATTAGGAGAATTGCTAGTGCTTTGGCTTATCTAGTGTCACACCATGAAGAAATTATTGGCAGTAATAATTATTATTACGCCCTCCAGCTCCTTCAATCTGATTATAAAAGTTTAGATTAGTGACATGTGTTTTGGCTGCTGCGTCAAAATCCAGCATGAGTCTCTTTTTTTCAGTATATCATGTGAAAACCAGAAGGCAGAGACATGTTTGCATCTGTGTACTGAAACCTATTATAATCAGTAAGTTAATTCTAAATGGGTATGGCATATCAAGATTACTTAGCACCATCATACAGCTTTATCGTCTGCAATACCAATCTTCTGCTTTATTCTGGCCTTCCCTTCCCTTCCCTTCCCTTCCCTNTAAATACTTCCAGGGATGGTGACTCCACTGCTTCCCTGGGCAGCCCATTCCGATGTGCAATAACATTTTCTGTGTAAAAAATGTTCCTAATATCCAATCTAAACCTTTGCTGGCACAACTTGAGGCCATTTCTTCTTGTCCCATTGCCTGTGACTTGGGAGAAGAGACCGACCCCTCCCGGCTACACCCTCCTTTTAGGGAGTTGTAGAGAGTGAGAAAGTCTCCCCTCAGCCTCCTTTTCTCCAGGCTGAACAACCCCAGCTCCCTCAGCTGCTTCTCACCAGACTTGTTCTCCAGACCCCTCACCAGCTCCATTGACCTTCTCTGGACACGCTCCAGAACCTCAATGTCTTTCTTGTCATGAGGGCCAGTCTCTATCTACAAAAACCCACATTTTCCTGCCTACTCTTTTTTCTCCTGTTAACCTGTTGATTTTTGTATAACTTTTAATGAGTTTAGGCTTGATGTCCCTGTTTCACAAGAAAAACAACTTCTATTGGTGGCTCAGTATTTTCACTTGGCATCTTTGACTTTGTAAAATGTGTATAACCATATAATGCTGAGGTGATATGCTTCACACAAGGAAAATGTGGCTCCTGAATTATCTTGGCAAGAAAACTGAGGAACTGGTTTGTGGAGAAAGGGGGGGAATGGAAAATGGATCTGACAAAAGAATCTGAAGGAGAAGAGAAGAATTAAGGAGGGGATCTGATCAACACCTATCAATACTTCAAGGGTGGGTGTCAGGAGGATGGTTTTTCCGTGGTGCCTAGGGACAGGACAAGAGGAAAGGGGCATAAACTGGAACATGAGAAGTTCCATCTAAACATGAGGAGGAACTTGTTCACTTTGAGGGTGGCAGAGCCCTGGCAGAGGCTGCCCAGAGAGGTGGTGGAGTCTCCATCTCTGGAGACATTCCAAACCCACCTGGACAGGTTCCTGTGCAACCTGGTCTAGGTGGACCTGCTCAGGCAGGTGGTTGGACTAGATGGTCTCCAGAGGTCCCTTCCAACCCCATATCACTCTGTGATTCTGTGTAATCTGTGATCACTATATATCTACCACAGCTGAAATCTCTCTGATTTGCTAAAAAGAAGAGAAAGGTAGAAATCTAATTTAGAAAACCTTCAAAATCTTTTCAAGTAGTTATAAAAATCTGAGGTAAGTGGATTAAAAAAAAACCCTTTTAATAATAATAATTGTTTTATTATGTATTTTACAAAAGACACAGAATATTACAATGCAAGTAATGTGTTTTGAACTTGTGAATTAATAGTAAGATCGCTAGCCATATTCTTTGTTTCCTTTCTGGTTTTGTAAATGCCTCAGTCCATAAATGTTTCTCTACATTAAGAAAAGAATTTGTTTTACGGACAATAGTAACAAAGTATTGGTTACAATTGGTCTGATCTGAATGTCCCATAATTTCATGTGTTCAGTTTTGGACACCTCAACACAAGAGAGATCTGGAGGTGCTGGAGCAAGTGCAGAGGAGGACAACGGAGCTGGGGAAGGGCCTGGAGGATAAATCTTCTGAAGAGAGATTGAAGGAGCTGGGTCTGTTTAGTCTGAGGAAGAGGAGGCGGAGGGGAGACCTCATAGCTCTCTACAACCACTTGAAAGGACACTGTAGAGAGGTTGGTGCTGGTCTCTTCTCATGGGGAATTAGCGATAGAACGAGAGGGAATGGCTTCAAGCAGCACCAGGGTAGGTTTAGGCTGAACATTAGGAAAGAATAAGTGGTCAGACCCTGGAATAGGCTGCCCAGGGATGTGGTTGAGTCCCCATCCCTGAATGTATTTAAGAGTAGTTTACATGCGGTGTTGGGAGATATGGTGTAGGGGGGGAATTTGTAGAGTGGGGCTGATGGTTGGACTTGATGATCCCAAGGGTCTCTTCCAACCTGAGTGATTCTATGATTCTATTCTATGATTCATTTTTTTCTGAACATTGAAAGAAATGATGAAATTATACTCCTTGAATTATACATGGATTAGTTCATATTATCTAAACACTAATTTTACAACCCTGCTTCTATCAGAAATGAAGCAAAACCAACAAAAAGTTATAATCAAAGGGGATCTGTAAGTTAAGAATAAGCTCAGAAGAAACTACTGTGATCAAGGTTATCTGTCATTGTGAGACAGATATATGTATATATCTACACATACATATATATTCCTGTCCTCAAGATTTACATGGCTTTAGCGAAATTCCTACTCCTCGGTCCTTCTGGGGTTTGAGGAACTTGTTTTATGTGACATCCCTTTACTTTCCCTGAGCTCCCGTGTGAGTTTTCAGAGCGGTGGACGAGGATTTGCAATTCTGTGGGCTTCCTCCCCTCGCCTCCCTGCTTCCCTCTGGGGCTTTCACGTTTTCTTCTAAGAAAGCCTGTTTTATTTAATAAATCAAGCTTAGATTCAAATGTGCATCAAAACGTGCTCCTAAAGCTGAGAGTGCTAATAAAAGAGCCTGCGGGTGCTGGGGCCGGTGACGGTGCTCTCCCAGGGAGGCCAGGGAACTGGTCAACCTCACATACCGCCCTGATGCACCACCACTGCTGAGGTAGAGGGTGGGAGAGGGGGGAGGAAGGCAAAAGACTGCTGTCTACCTCTCCCAACTCCTGCTACAAATCCTCTAGAAACATCTGGTCTTTACAGATTCGAAAAGAAAAGCTTTTCTTCTACATAAGAATACAAATTGGGAAACATATTTCTTTACAAGCCCTTGGAAATGTGTGTCACCCACCACATATATTATGTCCCTGAACTGAGCTAAATTGAAGCCAGATACATATTTCTCTTTGATGACTCCATCAAGGTATGTTTTAACTCCTCTCCCCAGTCCTTTAGCCTCTCGGCAGATACATCTGTAGATAAGGGAGCAGCCTCAAACCCATGCAAAGTAACAGCAGCCGAGCAAGTGGCTTTAAAAGAAAAGTCCAGCTTTGTAGCTCTCCCTCTTCCTGCAAACAATTTCAGTCTCCAGTTATAAATTTCACCTTCTAAAACCAACTTTCCTGGAAGAGGCAGAGGAGACAGGGAGATAAACAGGATTTGAGTAATCCTATGTATTCTGAAAGCAGGGAAATTTAATTCAGATTTTCCAGGCATCTCTCTCAGGTGTACAAATGACCACGTGAAGCACCTCTACTTTGTCTGATTATGTCTCCAAGTTAGTAACTCAGATGGGTTTGGCATCTATGGGTGTTTGTCAAACACCCAGTGGTGTCTGACAGGCTTGCTCTTCAGAGGGTCTGAGTGTCGTACAATTGTTAGTGTTAATGAGATTACTGTTACTTAAGAAATGCCTCTTATTCTCTATTACCCCTTACTGAGTATCAAGCCCAGCCTACCAGCTTGTCTATATTTGGCAAATACTGTCAGGTCTAAGAACCAAAAACTGTTGTGAATTACACTTTGAAATGCTGGACCTGGTGAAAATATACCGGATACCCTCGTCTGAGGCCAAACTTAACCTTGCTTTTGCAATTGCTCCCAAAGATGTCGTCATTCCTTCAGAGAGAGATAAATGGCCCCTTATAAGACCAGGAAGACTCAGATGAATCGGGAGAAAATGCACTTCCTCACCAATTCCCATCTCCATAGAAACTCAGGGACTCTGCTCTGTCTTCTGCCTCTGCAGATTAGGCAGCCCGGTTTTCCAATAACAGACAGCGAAGTCTGACGCCTGCATTGTCTCGCGGAGGGGTATCTTGAAGAGCAGAATTTAAGGATAAAAAGAGAACTTTGCCAAGTGCTTAGCACTGACTCCCCCAGCTTTCAAATTCTTCCCGTTGCTTTTCAGGTTCCTAAGAAAATTTCTCATGAGAATCACCAGTATGTGCTGCCAGGGTAGCCACAATTCTGATGACACTTTTGTCGACTCCTTTTGCTTCAAAGGACGCAGTGTCACTGAAAGACTCGTGCACGCTGCCACAATTCATGTCACTTTTGGGGAAGACAGGGAACCGTCAGGAGCAGACTACAGGATGCCATAAGGCTTTATTTTCAAATTCATTGAATAGTTTATGCATGAAGGGATGTGCTTTTTCAGCAGTTCAGATAAGCAGATAAGGATAAGGTGGGGTTTTTTCTAATGAAGTGAAATGTATGAATGAACATATTTATTGGTTTTTGTTAGGAAAGGAAGAAGATATTAAGCCACAGTAGATAAACATCAGCATGCAACGTTCTTTTGTTAATAAGAATAAATTGATAGATTTATAGACTTTAAATTCTGGCAAGATCATTTGATTGTCTTGTGAAACCTGTAAATCAAAGCTGTTAAATCTCACAGTACTAGCTCTGAGCTGAATAGAGCTAGACAAAACATGTTAGTAAAGCAGTACATGAAACAAAAGATGCAGTTCAGCTTGACAGAATCTTTATAGCTTTGGGTCAAAACCTGAAGTTTTAAAAATAGAGAGAACAACTAAAATTGAAGAGCCATTTTCCCCAGTTTTTCAGCTTTGGCTAAGTGTACTGTATTTTGGTTTACCTGTGAAAATGGCATGTCTTCTATGTTCTAGACATAGTCCATAACACACACAGCAAAATCATACCCCTCCAAAAGATAACCAGTTTTGACAATGAAGATTTCAAAGAAGAAAAGTTTCTAAAACTACTTTTCTTGTTTCAGATTTCAATCACCCATTCTGTGTGCAAACCCACAATGCATGATTTCTCATATAAATATATCCAACTTCAGCTTTCAACCTTTGTCATCCCTTCTTGGCTGTTGAAGGGCCATCTATTTTCTTTCATAAACGTTCCTGTGCACTGTAGTCAAGTCACTCTCAATTTTCTTTTTAATGGACTAAACCTGTTCAAGTATTTAAGTCTCTCCTAGTAGGGTATTTCCTATGGATCTTGAAATAGCCTGTGACTCTGCTTTTAAGAGCTCCATTTTTTCCAATATATTTACCTTTCTAATTAATTCATCTCTGCTGTAGAGAAAAAATGAAGTTGTCACCCATTTTCCCTACATTTATACATGCACGAACTATAATTGCCTTTTGGCCACAGCATAGCAGTGGAAGCCTGTCTTCTATTGCTTGCCTACATTGACCCTAAATCATTTCAGAAAGGTCATTTTTCAAGATACTACTCTAAATAAATCTCAAAATGCCATTTTAATGTATGCCCTAGGTTTCTAAATCTGCAATAGCCACACTCACATCAATTTTGTCTTATCCAGCAGTTGAGATCACATTGCAGACATGCTCTGTCTTTATTAATATATGTCAACATTTGTGTTATGTGCAAAATTTATCTGCAAAACTTTGTATTTGAACATTACTTTTGCTTTGGGAACAAGGAAGTTGCATACTTTGATTCTTTTAGAGGTGTATTTAATCCCAGTACTTCTGCTGTGCCTTCTGCATCATTTTCCTCACTGCTCCTTCTCTCTCTGTGAGATGTGTTCCCTGTCCCAGGCTCTCTGATTCATTGCTCACGTTGTCCTCACGTTCTGGGCTCCTCCACAAACCTTTTATCTCAACTGCATCTTCAATGCAAATTCTCTTCCTTTTTTTTTCTTACAATGGTATTTCCAGACACCTTCCCTGACCTATAGTTCAAAACACAGTCTAGAAATAGGTTGCTGGGATGAAAGATGAAAAGTTGTGCACTGATCTCACGCTTCACCTACAAACACTTCCCCCTTGCGCCAGAGCCCGTGTCGGGCAATTTATGCTGTATTGATTGCAAAGAGGAAGAATTACTGTCTGACAGCTATACCACATCCTTTATTAGCATCCAAACTAGAGTTGGGATTTAGCTAATGAGGCTTAATTATCTCCTTTTGCAGCTGCTGGAAGGAGTAGTCACTTCTGAGGTGCAATTAATATCAGGGCTATGTCCTCTTGTCACACTTAAACACCTGAAGCACGTTGTCCTTGGAGAATCTGGGCCTTTGCTTGAAGACCATGTGGGGAGAGCTGTAATGATTTTTCTGTCTCTGCTCTGTTGTTATTTCAGCATAATAAAAATATGGAGAGAGACATGATGTTTACAGGTTAAAAGAATTTAATTGTTCTTTTTGTCTTAGCCTATAGGACTTTTGCCATACGCTTTCTGTAATACTAAAATAACTGGGCAGCTATGCAATGTTACATGTATTAGCCAAGAGATAAAGGATCCTGGGACATCCTGACCCTGACTCTTGGTATGTCCATTATCCCCAAACCAGAAGGTGTATGTAGCTGTCTCCAGCAGCAGCCATTGGACTATCCTTTGCACTTCCATGTCTGTTAAGAGTTTCTCTCAGAGTGGTGACATAGCATAGGACAATGTGACAAACTTTCTTCCTTTGTGATTTATGAACAGCACAGGATAGAAAGCATTACAAGGCTAATATGAATTATTATTATAGTCTACTTGACTCCCTTCTCCCCCTCCTATTTGCTACTTAGCCTTTTAACATTACAAAGCAGCTCTGGCATGAGCTGTCAGAGAGCAGCGCACCAAAGTCACTGCTGCACATGGGGTTGTCTGCACAGGTTAATAAGGAATTTGCCACTACTGTTAGATACTCTTGTTCTCATTCTTTTCTTTTTTCTGTGTAGGGGGCTTAGATGTTATCTTTTAAACCCTCTCATTCTTTGCACTGTCTGTCTGCATGCTCCAGGAGTTCATGCGAACACCAGCTTTGTTATTTCTCTTGCACAGCCACAGGTCACCCATGGCATTACTTGCATCCAGAAGCAAATATGGCATTCATCACATCTACATTAAAGTACTGAGCTAGATTCATCATTGTCATCCTGTTTTAGAAAGCAGTATTTTCTGAATCAGTCTTACCACGAACTGCAGCATGGTATTTGATTTTCTATTCCACATTCTTTCTTCATTCCCTCTTTTAGAATTATAAAATCATTCAGGTTGGAAAAAACTCTTGGGATCATTGAGTCCAACCATCGGCCCAACTCTACGAAGTTCTCCCCTACACTGTATTCCCCAACACCACAGCTAAACCACTCTGAAACACATTCAGGGATGGGGACTCAACCCCCTCCCTGGGCAGCCTGTTCCAGGGTCTGACCACTCTTTCTGGGAAAAATGTTTTCTTAATGTTCAGCCTAAACCTACCCTGTTGCAGCTTTAAGCCATTCCCTCTCGTTCTATCACTAACTCCCTGTGAGAAGAGACCAGCACCAACCTCTCTACAATGTCTTTTCAAGTAGTTGTAGAGAGCGATGAGGTCTCCCCTCAGCCTCATCTTCCTCAAATTAAACAGTCCTTCAATTGCTCTTCAGAAGATTTTTTCTCCATGTCCTTCACCAGCTTTTTTGCCCTCGCTGCAGCACCTCTATCCAGATATACTGAGATTATTTTTTTTATTTTTAAGAAGTGCTCACAGTAATCAGGGTCCTTTTATCCCTACCATGCCCCCTACATAGATATCATCTCAGATTACCCCTTAAATAAGTGTTCTTTAACCAGCAGGGGACAAAACCAAAGTGCAAAAGGGAATTGGAAGGGGACATCTTACTCTCAGAGCTGGAATGTACTCCTTCCTGGGGATGGAAGGAAAATGGGAAGATATAGGAGGAGGACATGGGAGTGAGGAGGGACTCTTCTGAATCAGACTGATTGGACAAGATGACATGTAACCCAAAGCTGCTATTCAAGTGTTAGTTTTATGGGTAGTTTTAGTTTGTTTTTTCTTCTGGTTCTATTTTTCTCCCATTACCCAATAGCAAATAAATGTTAATCTTTCTCTCCTAGGACTACTCCCCCTTTACAAAAAGGGTAAGCCATGGAGGTGACATTGCTGCTCAGTTTTGCAATAAATACAGCCAGTATGAACTTTTTTGGTGGAAAGTTTCGAACTGCTGGGGCCAGGCTTCTGTGGGAATGAATGTGCGTGATCATTGCTAGTGTGGAGGGAAGAGCTGGTAGTATTCTTATCCAGGTCAAAACACATCCAAGTGCCTGGTGTGATTCCAAAACAGATTTAGAAGAGGTATTAGGAGCTTCCACTGGCAAACAAAAGTGATAGATTACATCATTTCCACCCAAAATATCCTGATTTGAAAGGATTTTACTGTGAACTGCAGCACAGCTCTATAAAAATTGCACTCTTCTTTTTTTTTTTATATTTTTTTTCAGCAACTTGTTCTTTTTCTCTGCTTTACTAGTGAAAATTCAGACTCTCCTGCTTTCCAACTTAAGATGGCTTCAGATGGTGGGATTTTTTTAGCCTCTACAGAAAGCTCAAACAGCAATGGTATATTGGTCCTTCCCCAGCTGATGCTTGTCACTGCCCTTACCTCATGGTGCTTCTCCTGTGCTCTCCAGGACAGCTTTTTAATTTGTATTTAGAACAGGCAGGCAGTTATCAGAAGAGTTTCTCTCAGGGAACCTAATCTACAGTAGTTCAGCTACTTTGCTAAGAAAGCTTTTTTCAGGTGCCCTTTTAAGATACTTAGAAGAAAAAAAGAAAAAAAGGTTTGTTTCAAAATTGCATTTTCCATATTTTTTTCAGCTTCTTTCCATTCCTGCTTTGGAGAAAATAGTTATTAAGAGCTCATAGATACATATATAACAGTTATTTTCCCAGAAAGCATTTAGCATTGAATCATATATGTCTTTTGAAATATTTATCTTGAAAATGGTTGTAATGCACAGCCAGAACTTGCTCTGAATTTATTACAAAACGAGCTCCTTTTCCTGCCTTGGACAATTGAAATGGAAATCCTTCTATTGACTGGTCAGCTATTTATACAATTTGTTAATGATTTTTTTAAGGGACACATTGCTGGTATAGATTTACAGCTGAGGAGAGGAGCAGGTTGGTTAACCTGTTTAAATGTGAGTGCCAAAACCATGACTGTTAAGGGTACCAGAGGCGAGTTAAACACAATCCCTTCATGATGGGCTTTCTTGTATGTTACTTGAGTGGTGCTCAGTGGAGTAAAATACAGCTGGTGGCCAATCACAAGTGGTGTTTCTCAGATCTCAGTGTTGGGACCATTTCTGTTTAACATCTTTATTCATGATCTCGATAAGGTATCATCAGTAAGTTTGCAGATGACACCAAATTAAGTGAGAGTGTTAATCTGCATGAGGATAGGGAAACTCTACAGAGGGACTTGGATAGATTGGATGGATGGGTCAACGTTAACAGTATGAGCTTCAACAAGGCCAAATGTCAGGTTCTGCATTTGGGCCATACCAAACCCATGCATCGTTACAGGCTTGGGGAAGTATGGCTGGAAAGCAGCTTTGCAGAAAAGGACCTGGGGACTCTAATTGACAAGANTTTAGGCTGAACATGAGGAAAGAATTTTTCCCAGAAAGGGTAGTGAGACCCTGGAACAGGCTGCCCAGGGAGGGGGTTGAGTCCCCATCCCTGAATGTGTTTCAGAGTGGTTTAACTGTGGTGTTGGGGAATACGGTGTAGGGGAGAACTTTATAAAGTGGGGATGATGGTTGGACATGATGATCCCTAAGGTCTTTTCCAACCCAATTTCCCATGTGTTTTCATTCACCATGACAACTAGCAAAATGTGACCTTGACTTGTAAAACCATCTGTTGCCATCTGTAGTAAGAGAGCTAAAGATGAAAAACTCCTTAGCACATTTTCTCCCTAAGGAAAGGTAGGGGTATTAAGTGATTTCTTCTACCTTTGGATAATGTGGTAGGAAAATACTATTTAATTAAAAACAAGACAGAAAGAAAAGAGGTGCATTTGTGTTTAAGGCATGAAAAGTCAAAGTCAATCTTAAAGCATATTTTACTCGGTAGTTAATAGGATTGTTCAAACATTTTCCACTGATGATGTTTTTCTATGGAAAATATATTTTTCAGAATTTTTTTTGTGCCTGAAGTATTTGCCTTTTATAAAATTCTCTCCACCTTTCTTTTTTTAAGGTTCTCAAGTATTGAGTTAGAATCCATTTTCCAAATCAGGTTCACAGAAACTGCTGTTCAAGTCTCTTGTGTCCCATATGAACCAGGTTTGCAGCCAAATGTCACCTCCTGTGAGCAATCATAGGGACCCCCAAGGCTCAAATTGCCTGGGAAGAGGGGAAAAAGAAAAGGAAAGACCTTTGGGTTTTGGACTGAAGTTAACCAAAAAATGCCTTTTTTTTCCTGTTTCCTTTTTTTTTTTTTTTTCCCTAGCATTTAATTGGGGAAAGCTTTCAAGAAAATTGAAGTTAATGAAGGGGAATGTTAAAAAAGTGAAAGGTTGGTAAATTCCCTTTTTTTTTTTTTTTTTTCCAGAAAGCCTACTGGAAAGCTGGAGTCAATTTTCTGATCCTCCAGAGGGTTTTAACACATATGTCCCATTTTCTAAAGCAATGTCCCAGCCATCCAACATAAGAGATGGGCTGTTCATCCTCTAAAAATTTTCTACTTTGCTAAAACATTTATGCTTCTCGTATAGGGTATTCTGGGGTAAACACCCCTCAGTAGTCTATATGAACTGGTCCCATCCTGTATAACATAAAAGAACGTACATTTCCAACACAATCACAGAATCACAGAATCTTAGTGGTTGGAGAAGGACTCTGCTATTATCGAGTCCAACCACATGGAAAAAAA
>VXBJ01003360.1:331397-362828 GCA_013400055.1 Nycticryphes semicollaris | reverse complement strand
ATGTAGGACTCCACAGGCTTGCCTCATGTCAGAAGGACTCTGCTATTCTGTTATCCAAAGCTGTCCAATTTTAAGCCTTCTTAAATTGAGTTTTGAACACTCTCGGTTGGAACTGTGTAAGTTTTTGCAAGTCTGTTTCCAAAGAATATTTTTAAATTTGAGTTGGACATGTAATTGAAATAGACGGTTTGGGGCTGTTCAGACTATCAAATCCATTTAGCCATGTCCTTAAGGATTTCCTGCCAGGACCTGGCAACGTGGAAAAAGAAGTTGTTGTATTTGAATGAAAAAGAAATAAGGCTTGTATAGCTGAGCAGCAATGGGAAAACTAGAAAGAAATGGCAATAGGAATTAAAGTGGGAAAGGGATTGGCTGGAAAATAATACCTCAAGAGGAACTGGGGTGAGAAAAGGATTTGGACCTAAGATAACTGGGCCTGACTGGGATGCAGGGTAGATAAGATGATGAGGAAGAGATAGAGGTCTGTGCATGCCCCAGCACACCTTTTTCTAGAGGAGAAGAAAAGATTCTAGTGCTTCAGAGCCTTACTTGTTTGCAGGCAGGACACAGTTCTTACACTCAGCTGCCCATGCTGGATGTGCTCTAGCTTATGAAGATCCCATAGCAGCAAGCAGTTTTCCATACCCAAAAGTATTAGAAGTTATTGCAATGGCACTAAGACTTTCAGCTCTGGGGATGTTCAGCACAGGTTTTGATATGAGAACAGAAGGGAAGCCTACTATTTTCAGTCAAGAAAATAAGTGAGTAAATTCCCAAGGTATTTTCTTATTTTAAATACCAGCTTGGAAGAATATAATGTTGCAAAGCTAAATAAAGAAAGATGAAAAATGCCAGAAGGTAGATCACCTGCAAAATTTCTTTCTTTGGTGCATCATTCCCTGGCACCTGGCCCACATAACCCCATCCTCCTCCTATTTAATGAGCTCATAGGGGGCATCCAGTGGGAGTCACACTCAGTAACACTAGCCATCAAACCCACTAAGGTGTTCAGAATTGCTCTTTGAAAGCACTTACCCACTTTCCTTGATGACACAGGAGCTTGGTTCCCAACAGTAAGATAGATGCTTAAGTGTGAAGGCATACAGATGATCTTGACTCTGCTGTTATCCCACAGGACATCATCCTTCCGCAGCACATGAAGGATATGGACCTGTTGGAATGGGTCTAGAGGAGGGCCACAAAGATGATCAGTGGGCTGGAGCACCTCTGCTATGAAGACAGTCTGAGGGAGTTGGGACTATGCAGCCTGGAGAAGAGAAGGCTCTGGGAAATCTTAATGTGCCCTTCCAGTACCTAAAGGGGCTCCAGGAGAGATGGGGAGGGACTCTTTATCAGGGAGTGTAGCGATGGAACAAGGGATAATGATTTTAAACTGAAAGAGGGGAGATTTAGACTAGGTATGATGAAGAAATTTTTCCTGAGAGGAAGGTGAGGCTCTAGAAGAGGTTGCCCAGAGCAGCTGTGGCTGTCCCATCCCCAGAGCAGTTCAAGGCCAGGCTGGATGGGGCTTTAAGCAACCTGGTCTGGTGGGAGGTGTCCCTGCCCATGGCAGGGGGGTTGGAACTCCATGATCTTTAAGGTCCCTTCCAACCCAAACCATTGTATGATCCCTTTTATATAGAAAAGCTAGACCTTTTCAGACAAATAGTCACAGCTATTTAACAAAGACACTGCTGTTTTGGGGACTCCTCTTTTTCCTAAGGACAAATTGGGTAGGAATAGCAGGAAAGGGAATGGGAACCTTGTTAAATTTTAGCTTGGTCTGTGATTTGTGGCCATTCAGTCAAGCTGAGGTTTTCTTCAGATGGTCACTCATTTTTGCCTTGCCCTTCTGGAGGGGAGAGAAAAAAATGCTCATTCTTGGAGCTGAAGTAAACAAAGTTATTCATGTTTTGAATAGAAGAAGCTCTCCTTAGTGTGAAGTGCTCTCAAAAGTATCAGGTCTTTAAAGTACATGCCCAAAATACTTTTGGCCCTTTAAGTTCCCCCTCTATGAAATGATGATAACACTTGCCTCTTGCAATGTGTCCCTGTCCTCAGAAACACACTGCAAAAATAAACTCATTTTGTTCACAAAGCCTTTACTTACAACATTCTGAGCAGAACCATGCAAAAGTTCTTGGGGAATTTAATAACTCTGTCTTTAGAGCAGGATATGAATTGTGTATAGTAAATAAGGCCTGCAGGCACAAATATTGTGTAGCTGCTCATTATTTGAACTCTGCCCATCCTGTGCGTTCAACGAGAAGAGAGGAATGGAGAAAAAAAACCTGATTTTACTTTAAGTATTTTCTTCTATTTGGACAATTTCACTCTTGATACTTCTCAGCTTCTGAAAGCCTGCCTTGCCAGGTCTCGTGGACTTTTAAGATATATTTAACATGCAATTAAAAAAGCGTTCTTCAAATCAGCAGGGAGCTACTTTGCATGTAGCTCCCAAATTGCTCCTGGCTACATCCATGTTTTGATTCAGATCAGATTCTAGGCAGCTGACAAGGGTCCATAAATATATCTGTTCCTCAGAGTAGGCCTTTTCACTGCTCCCCCGTCTTGATGTCAAGGAATCTCAGCTGCTGTCAGGAAGAAAACCTATGCTGATAAGAAAACCTTATTGTATTTTTTGGCACTGAAAGTAGATACAAATCCTTGTAGAACTGACTGCTTAAGTTAACACAAAATGGATTTTTGAAGCACAGTTTTTTATTCCCCACCTTTTTTTATTTAGTATTTAAAATTATTTTATTAGCTCCAAAGTTTAACTTAAGGGTGTTTGCTTGGAGTATCTTCTTGTCTCTGACTTACAGTGACCGTTTTCCTGAAAGCAATACTGTTTGTGGTGCCTCCTCTCATATGAAGTAGAGGACCTATCATTCCTAAAACACAGCAAAGAAATAAAACAAATACACAGAACCAATCTTTCAAAAACATAACTATAATGAGGTGAGATGTTATTTTGTGTCATTCTTTTCTAGGTTCTCTTTAGATAGAAATCTTCTCTTGCTCTGTATAGCTATGAAATAGATGGCACTGACAAATGAGCTTAGGTAGAGTTTGCTTATTTTCCTTTTCTTTTTTTTTTTTTTTTTAAGTAAGTGTCAAAGATATACTTTTCTTTGGTCACTTAAAAAACATGGAAAAGCCCTGTGCAGAAACAACTGGCTGATGTGATGAAGTGAATTGCCTGCTTGCTACAAGGGTAGCCAGAATGACTTGGGGGATGAGCCCTGCCTGGGCTGGTGCAGAAACCACAACAGAGTCAGTCGGGTTTTACCTGGTCGAATTTGAAAAGGTTTCTTCCAGTACAAGTTCTCATCTGAGCTATTCAAGTTTGCAGCTGGGTTTTCTGGAAACAGCCGCATCATATCATGCATCATCACACACGCACCTCTCTACTGAAGGGGGAGGAAATTCTGTTAAACTTAAACCCCTGCTTATTATATATCAAGCCTACTAAAGCCAAAGAATATCTTCCTCCTGAAATCCCTTTTTTCCCAGTTAGCCATTTCAGGCATCTTCAGAAATAGCCATCTGTAATACAGATGCTGCAAGTTAAAGATCAAGTGGTAGACTTAATGCTGAATTTCACTTTTATGTTTAGACGTGTACAACCAGGTCTCATTCTCTAGCAGATTTATATGATTTTATTTTCTTTTAAAAAATGTACGAGAGAAATGCTCACAGATCCTTAAACGTGGTAGTATGCGTATACCACTATAATTAATGCTCTGGTCTATGCCCTCTTCTTTTTTTTTTAATTTTAATTTTAATTTTTATTTTTATTTTTTATTTTTAGTGTACAAATCCTGTGGAGTTCGCAGATTGATTCAATTGCAAAGTTAGATTTCCCACTGTGATGGCAGTTTTCAAATCACTGGGCCTTTCTGCCTGTCCTGCCAAGCCAAGGAACAATGGGTGCTAATTAAAACCCTGCTTAAAAGGTTCCCCTTTACTTCAGCGTTTGAAGCTTTCAGGGGGCAGACAGGGGAAGGATGCCTTGTTCTGTTTATGCATATGCAAGCACTTAGTGAGCTGGGGCTGGCTGTGGGTCGAGAAAACACTACAAAAGCCTGGTGCTTATAGGAAAAGGCTGGATTTCAACCTGATGAGGTTAGTTAACAGACTCGACTGAAGAGGGCCCAGCTGTATTTTCTTTCCAGAATTTGAGGTGCATTTCAAAATAGGGTTTTATTATCATTTGCTTCTACTGAAATCTTCAGGTCTCTGTCTCCTTGTATTAAAATGAGCAGTTTTCTTCAAGTGCAAAGATAAGAAGTATCAGAGTTTCCTTTACTTTTACCAATAAGATTAATATTTCAAACAACTGGTTTTGCTAATCTCTTGGGCTGCTTGTGCCAAAAAATGTATATATATGGAACAAAATACCTTTTATGCATCAAGGGTTTGCTTCTTTAGCCACTATCATTTTTTTAAATGAGAAAGATCCCAACAGACATTTCTGCTACTCAGTGGTATAACTGAGTTCTAAGAAGCATGCTGACTTCTGCCATTTTCAAGGACGATAAATGAGAAAAGCACTACAGCTTAGAGCTTTATTTGTAAATGTATATGAAATTGCTCAGTACCAGAATATGCCAGATAAAGAATCGTCTTCATTATGCCAAGCAAATTCAATATGCTTTGGTTTCCAGCAAAAGCAAAGAACAGAAAACACAGCGTTGCAAATAAACTCATCAATAAGCCACACAGGTTTTTGTTTGATGTCATTTGTAACTGACAACTTGATCAATCTTACATTGAATAGTCCCTTAGAAATAAAGGAGTAATAGGAGCAGAATCTGTCTCATGTCTTTTGTTGAAGAGCAGTTCGCTTGGTGGCATTCACAAACCTGTCCGAGCCTTCTTCAGCTGTTTTTCTTCTATAAAACTATCTCACCCATTGAGACAGCAGAAAATATTTCATGGGACAAATTGCATGTCATTGAGAGTGAATGCTCAAAATGAGCAATTCACAGATAACCTCATAGTTTGACGGGTATTATTCTAACTTTTTTTTCCCCCAATCTCTATGAAGAATGAGTGCTTGTGCAGAAATCAGGAGTGCCTTGCAAATAACTCACCCACCAAAAAACAACTGTTAATTAATCTTTCTTCCCTGTCTACAAACATTTTCCAAGAGGTTAGCTCTATACCTATTTTAATTAAAGGAACCAATAAGATTTTTCAAATTTTTAACTGTGCAGCCATATGCTGTAATAATTAATAATGCTTAATAGAGCTACTTGCATGCTGAAGGCTGCTTGAAAGACTAAAGATGTCTAGGATCAGGGCATATGGCCTTTGTTGTGAGCCACATGCACTGAGGAATAAAGGCAGTTAAGCCCAACCTCCTACTCTTACTCTGTCACTCAGTGGCTGTTCACACTGTGATTCCTGCTGTGGGGAGAAGACAACTGCTTTTTTTCTCATTCTTTTTTTTTTTTCCCTTTTTTTTTTTTTTTTTTTTTTTNTTTTTTTTTTTGTTTTAGTTTTCCATACAAATGGGGAGAGGAGTATGAATGATTGGGAGAAACCTGCCTCTGCTCCTGATTTTCTTTCCCTTTGAGGCCTACAGGAGAGATGGGGAGGGACTTTTGATCAGGGACTGGTGCAAAGGGACAAGGGGTAATGGATTTAAACTGAAAGAGGGGGGAATTTAGGTTAGGTGTGATGAAAAAATTCTTTCCTTTGAGAGTGGAGAGATACTGGAAGAGGTTGCCCACAGCAGCTGTGGCTGCTCCATCCCTAGAAGTGTTCAAGGCCAGGCTGGATAGGGCTTGGAGCAACCTGGTCTGGTGGGAGGTGTCCCTGCCCAGAGCCAGGGGGTTGGAACTGAAGGATCTTTAAGGTCGTTTCGAACCCAAACCATTCTATGATTCTATGATTCTGTTCATCCAGCTGGGCAGGCAGGAAGGGAAAGTTCCTACACCAAAGGGGACAGGGTCTGAGCCAGTTTCCCCCCCAAACCCCACCCTTCTCATGGGCAGAGCTAAATCCATAGAAATGCAAAAGCAAGATGATTCTCACAAAACAGTGGTCCCGAGCCCAGACACACGTGTGGTTTCACAGACTGGCAGGAACTTTGCTGGTGCAACACTCTACTCATCTATTCAGCTCCAAAGACGAGTTTTGTTTGTCCTGCAGCCTCCAAGGTCTGAGCCCCCTCACCAGAACACAGAGACAGAAACTGCCTAAGGAACCTCTCAGATATCTACAATGGGTGCTAAGGACCCATTCAGTAGAGGTCTCTGAAGACCTCTTGAACAGGTGCTTCAGAAGATGAAGATGATGATGGGAACACATCAGCCAGGCTGTTACTTCTTTATTCACTGAAGCTTTTTCAGGGAGGCTTTTCACTGGGACTTTTTCAGTAGGAACTGAAATAATCATATCATAAAGGCTGTTGCCAGACCTCTATTAACAAAGAGTGAATAGCATTTTGCCTGGCCACAGGAGAAAGCGGTGATTTCTCAGTTGCCGTGGCTACAGGCAAGAATCCAAAAAAAAAGATTAACAAAACCCTGTTAGCGGATAATCCCTGGAAAGGTACTCCAACAGAAGACTTCTCCCTCTTCTGTCAGCATCACCCAGTATTACCTAGCTTCCCACTTTGAGAGCTAAACCTCAAGAAGGTGCTAATTTCAGCCAGACAGCTGGCCAGCATCTTACAACCTTGCTGTAAAGGAGATGTACATCTCAGCGCCAGATGCTTTCTGATCTCGTTGTCTCACCTGCTCATCTCCACATCTGCTGTTGCTGCTCCCACCTCAGGAAAAGGTGATGCCAGCTCAGGGCTTCATTTCTCATCAGATAAATAGATCCAAACAGTCTAATTCTCCTCAGCCCAGCTATCTATATTTTCCTAAAGGATCATACCATCTGTTCCTCAGCTTGATGCTAGCTAGCTAGGAGCAGATAAGAAGATTTTCTCTGGAACATGCTACTGATCGCTCCTGGGAAACTAAGTCAGGGATTCCTGGGAGACTTCAACAAACAGTGCCCCGCTGCTGTAATGTAAAACTGGATACTGCACCTCATCTGTCTTGTGATCTTCACAAAGATACCATGTGAGGTGGTAGCAAGAAAAGGACTTTCAGCATTTTCGAAGCTATTTCACACATAACTGTTGGGCCATCTTGTCTCGTGGAATCATAGAATAGTTTGGGTTAGAAGGGACCTTAAAGATCATGGAGTTCCAAACCCCCTGCCATGGGCAGGGACACCTCCCACCAGACCAGGTTGCTCAAAGCCCCATCCAGCCCGGCCTTGAACCCCTCCAGGGATGGGGCAGCCACAGCTTCTCTGGGCAACCTGTGGGGCTGTGCAAATCTGATGGGTCTTAATCACCAGCAGCATAACTTTATGTGCTCTAAAGCCAAACTATCTCTGTGACACAGAGCTCCTCTTCTGCTCTCTGCCAGCTCTGGACAAGTCTGGCATAAACCTGAGCGATCAGCTTCTGGAACAAACTGTCCATCAGAGTGAGGTGGAGAGAGAAGTGCAGAGGGGAAAAATATTTCTGATTTCAGGCACAGTCTCTACATGAAGGAATTTCATGATCTGTGTACAGGTGACTAAACTGATGACCCAGGAAGTTGCTTCCAGACAGCTGTAGGGCATAAATTTGTTTTATAAAAGAAAATGAACTGCTGGCCTTAGGTAAACCCAGTCAGTTCTAAAGAAGATGCTTGAACTTTCCTGAATGATTGGCAGAATAACTTATGAACATGCTGGGCATGGGCTTTAAAGCTTTGAATTCTCACCTTTTTATGACATTCTCCAAGAAAGTGATAGTGTGTTTCTGATAGGTAAATCTCTGTTTGCTTAAGGACAGTAGATTCAAGATTAGTAACCAAATTATTTTTTTTTCAACCACATAATTTATACAGCTGCTGAGCTTCTATCCTGAATGAAGTACATGGTTGCCACAATTAACATAATTATATGCCAATCAATTTCTTCCTATATCCTACTCCCTATCCTGGTTAACCTTTAATACCACCTGTGAGACTGGCAGGGGTACAATGTCCGCTCTTGCAGAGGAGAATTTGTGCTATGCAGAACTGAGCCAGGCAGGGATCCTGCAGGATCTTTCTCTCATCCTGATTCTCAATGAATCGGAGTGACTGCTTAGATAGAATGGTGGCAGAAAAGTCAAGGATGTATGGAGACTTCTGTGGGGAAGTGATGTCATCCAGAAGGACCTGGACATTCTTGAGAGGTGGGCCTGTGTGAACCAGAGGAAATTCAGCCAGGCCAAGTGCAAAGTCTTGCACCTGGGTCACGGCAATCACAGGCACAAAGACAGGTTGGGCGGAAAATGGATTGAGAGCAGCCCTCAGGAAAAGGATTTGGGCTGTTGGTGGATGAGAAACTCAACATAAGCCAGCAATATGTGCCCAGAAACCAAACCGCATCCTGGGCTGCATCAAAAGCAGCGTGGCCAGCAGGGCAACAGAAGGTGATTCTGCTCCTCTACTCTACTCTCATGAGATCCCACCTGGAGCACTGTGTTCAGCTCTGGAGTCCTCAGTGCAGGAAGGAGATGGACCTGTTGGAACAGGTCCAGAGGAGGGCTACAAATATGATCAGAGAGCTGGAGTGTTTCTCCTATGAAGACAGGCTGAGAGAGTTGTTGTTGTTCAGCCTGGAGAAGAGAAGGCTCTGGAGAGACCTTGGAGGCCCTTCCAATACCTAAAGGGGGCTACAAGACAGATGGGGAGGGATTCTTGATCAGGGAGTGGAACGATAGGATGAGAGTAGATTTAGATGAGATCTCAGGAAGAAATTCTTTGCTCTGGGGGTAGTGAGACACTGGAACAGGTTGCCCAGAGAAGCTGTGGATGCCCCATCCCTGGAGAGGTTCAAACCAGGCTGGATGGAGCTTTGAGCAACCTGGTCTGGTGGGAGGTGTCCCTATCCATGGCAGGGGGGGTTGGAACTGAAGAATCATTAAGGTCCCTTCCAACTCAAACCATTCTACGATTCTGTTTTAAGCTAGATTTGTCAAATTCAAGCAGGTGCTTGGATAATCTACCTTTTAGCCCAGCCTTTGTCCTCTGATGGAGTCTAGCCAGGAGCTAGGTGTGCTGGATGGTATTCAAAACTGGCTTTGAAATGTTCCTGAGTTTAGTCAAAGGCAACCCCATCAGCCTTATTCTGGCAGGTGTAGTCCACAAGGCAGATGAGCTTTCCTTAAGTTTCTATCCTCTTTGTTCTCAGGGAAGGATCTGAAAAAAATTCTTAAGGGTCTATATACCAATGGGAAAGTATTTGTTGACATTCTACTCTCTGTTATTAATTTTTACCCGTTGCCATGGAAGTATTTCTAATTTTCAGCAACCAAAGTTTTGGTGGGTGATGGTGATGTGCTGTGAAGCATGTTTGTTTGTGTTTCTGATAGCCTTTGGAAGCCTATGCCTGAGCATTTCTTAGAACCCCAGAACAATTTTTATTTATTCTACAATTTGCTGAAGTAGTGGGGTAGAAAAGAGCTTTTGAACTGGAGCAAAACAAGACACGTTTTTTGGCTTTAAATCTGTTTCCCAAAGTATATATGGATAAAAATTCCAGCAAGGAGTGACAGTATGTGGGTGGAAGTTGATCAAATAGGTGAATAATTGTAATAAATTTACACTTACCACATCAATTATAAGCATCCTTTCAGTATGTTGTGAAGAAATATTTTCAGAAACTGTGTCATTTAATTTGAATGTGATTTGAATACAGTTAAGTAGATTCTACTGGGTTTGGTAACAAAATACAAGTGATATGCACAAAATAGATGTAGTGAAATCATACGGTTTTCTGACAGTGGAGATTTCACCCAGCCATACCTTATCCTGAATTTTATTGTTTCCTTCTCTGAGAAGCCTCAGAAAATGTATCAGAAAATGTATTTTGATAATTTAAATGCATTTATACATAATGATGAAACAAACCCCCATGCCTATAAATGTCTCTAGAACTTTGTATAGTGGAAATTTGTTCAACAGTGACACCAGTATGAGTTTTTACTAAAATATCAAAACCTGCTGTCTAAAAATGGTAGCAAGTGCTCAGCCTGGAAAAAAAAAAAAGAAGAGATCTAACCAAAAAAATAACAAAAAAGCTGCCTTCTGTTCCCTGTTAGCACTGAAGACCTTAGCACTGCGCTCGTAGTATATAAATAAACCACTGTGATCAACACCTGAGAGCTTGTAAATGTCTGCAATGTATGGTGACAATTTGCAGAACTTCTGCATGGCTCCCTCATGCCCACTTACAAACTATTTGGATAATCTGGAACCTGTTAGGCAATACCGTATGCCATTGTTTGCCGGTCTGCTCTAGGCTTGCACAGGGCAATAATAAACACTGCAAGGAATGCTGCAGTTTATACAGGGGGAGCAGCAGAGACTTGGAGCCCCCCTTCACTTTTTGTGATACAAGTGTGTCTGGTAAAACGTGTCACCACCAAACTGCCTCAGCCACCTGGTAAAGCTGTGCCTGCTCTCAGCTACCACTCTTACATCTTAGGAGTTCACTGTTTTCACCCAGATTTCATAGAATCATAGAATGGGTTGGGTTGGAAAGGACATTAAAGATCATTGAATGATAGAATAACTTGGGTTGGAAGGGGCCTTAAAAATCATCCATTTCCAACCCCCCTGCTATGGGCAGAGACACCTCCCACCAGACCAGGTTGCTCAAAGCCCCATCCAGCCTGGCCTTCAACCTCTCCAGGGATGGGTCAGCCACAGCTTCTCTGGGCAACCTCTTCCAGTGTCTCACCACCCTCACAGCAAAGAATTTCTTCATCATACCTAACCTAAACCTCCCCTCTTTCAGTTTAAATCCATTACCCCTTGTCCAGTTGCACCACTCCCTGATCAAAAGTCCCTTCCCATCTCTCCTGTAGCCCCTTTAGGGATGGGAAGGCTGCATTATGGTGCTCCCGGATCCTTTTCTTCACCAGGCTGAACACCCCCAATTCTCTCAGCCTGTCTTCATAGGAGAAGCACTCCATCCCTCTGAGCATCTTTATGGCCCTCCTCCATATGCGTTCCAACAGGTCCATCTCCTTCCTGTCCAGAGGACTCCAGAGCTGGACACAGTGCTCCAGGTAGGGTCACACCAGAGTGGAGCAGAGGGGCAGAATCACCTTCTGTCACCCTGCTGGACACGCTGCTTTTAATGCAGCCCAGGATGTGGTTGGGTTTCTGGGCTGCCAGTGCACACTGCCAGCTCATGTTGATCTTGTCCACCAACACCCCCACTTTATAGTATTCTTCATTCCATTGGTCTGGGTGTTTTTATTACTGGAGTTTTATCACCTAGAGACTGTTTGCTGTGGAAAACTAGGTCTACAAAACTGTATACGTTGGGTGCAGTTCACCTCAACTCTAACGCTATGGATTCAAACGTATTTGGCAGCCAAATTTCCCTGGAGCTGTTTGTGGCGAGCAGATGGAAATTCCGCAGAGGTCTCTGGACCTTGTTCAGAACTGACCTGAATGATTGTTACTCATCAGGTGTAACTGATCATTAAAAGGCTTTTAAGTGTTTCCAAGCTGTTCCCCAATTTATCACACAGTTTGGATCTAAAATAAAAAAAAATTAATATTCAAATTCCAATAGAAGAAAAGGAACAGTAAAAAGAACAGGGAAAGCCCCGTTCATCTTCTGCTCTCCTCTCTCCTTGCTTCTTTCCTGCTCTTTTTGCCTTCTGTGCTGCTCCCCACCCATACTCCGTTCACATCCCTGCCATCACTAATTCCTACACCATCTAAAATGCCTTTGAGTCCTATTTCAGTTCTGCTGTTCAATAGATGTGAGTCCCATTGATTTATGCCAGGGCTGAATTTTGTCCCCATAGCATACCAAATTGCTTCTGCACACACATGGAATGCCAAATCAGTGTACAGGCATACTACTTTGTAACTACTTTATTCCTCATTTACACTTGGCATGAAATTTATACCCTTATTTATGTCACTGCTAGGTCTGGACTATTGTATAAACTTGATCCTGTATGGAGCTGGCTGGTTTATAGGACCAGCAGTGGCTACAGCACCTATCCCTTGTAAATTATTGGCTCAAATTCTAATCAAGTCATTAAACCAAACCAACCAAAACTTCTTTCTGTGCGATGCTGTTGTAAAAAAGAGGTTGGTCTCCTCCCAGTTCCCAGTACACGTGTGTCAACACCACAGTTGCTTCTAATTAGCACCCTTGCTGGCTACGAAAGCTCCCAAGCCAAGGATTTAAGCGGGCAGGGAGACTGAACTCTTTGTCCTGGCCTCAGGTCACAGCAGGTTGATGAACAAGCAAGTCCTACTTCTGCCTCGGCAGCTGTAGCTGCCTTCTGTTTTCTGAGACTGGCAGCCTGGCACCTTCCACAAGCGTCTTGTTTTCATAAAAAACATTTAACTCTCATCTCGTTGTATAACATAGGGATTTTCTCTCATTTTTATGGAAGTTTTAGAGTTAAAAGGACTTTGGCCTGAGTAAGGATTACAGGATTTTGACCCCTCTGGGATCTTTGTCCTAGATTTCAGCCTTGGCAGGTGGAGCACTCTGTAACCAGTTGACATTTTAGTGGCTAGTTTGTAAGTCGAATATCTTGTTTTATGTTTTCCTTTTTGGTTTGGATGAGTTTATATGGGTTTCTGAAATATTTGGGAAAGTTACATGGGCTTCGTGGTGCCACTGCACCTTCCTTAAGCCAAAGAAGTTGCTTTCCTCATTGAGAAATCTCACTTCAAAAGAAGTTGTGGTGTTTTTTAAATTACTGTTTCAGATGGCTTTTATTTCCAAATGTCTGCATCACTCAGAAAATCTGAGTTTATCCTGGTTTGTGGCACTTCTGATTTATTTTTCCTATTTAGAGGGGTCTTTTTTTAATACGTGTCCACTTTCTTCATACACAAACACACACACACAAAAAATTTGGAGTGACCTCTGGTCTTATTTCAGTTGGAGGAAGGAAAATAAGAATGTGAAAAGATTCTGGATCTCAGCCATTACAATGAAAAACATCTGCTGAAGCCTTTGCAAGCATAAATTTATCTTACCATGGGCATGATTAGTAATTAAAATTCAGATTCTTTTTTCCTAGCAAGTTATTTCAGCTTCGTAATCTGAAAAAGGAAAGGTAGAAACCTCTTGAACTTTGGTGCTACTGTAAAGCAGAGATGAACAAATTTTATTCTGGGCATTACCTAACGGTGGTCCGGGGAGCTGGACGACCACACGATGCTGGCTCCTTTGCTCTCTTTCTCACTGCTAAATTACATAAAATAGTTTCCTACTGTTGTGTTTCCATGTAAGCAACCAAACAAAGTACTGTGGAGGTTTTGTGGAGTCCCAAATTAGAGGAGTAACTTCTATGACTGTGAACGTGAAAGGTGGTTTGAGGCAAGTCTGTAAAACTACTGTTCATTTTTCAACCAATCTATCATATCTGAGGAATGCAATGTCTCCAGAGCTGCAAGGACACCAAATTCCTATGGCCAAGGTTAGTTTTGGAAGTCTTGGCTATGAATGTGTGTTACGCAGTCTTGCTGGGATACTGAACTGTTTTGGGATCTGTGTTGGAGTCAGGACTTGCCCTCGCCTGAGTCATACCAGAGGATCTGAAGAGTCAGAAGCAGCCAGACCTGGGAGGGTGTCAGACCCCTCTCGGACTGGGCAGGGAACCCTCAGGAGATATGTGCTACAGAGGTCCCCATGCTCTCTCCTACCTACACCACTCCCACCACCCCCCCCCAAAGCAATCTTGGTGAAAAAAACAGGAGAATGCTCTTTCCCACAACAGGTCCCATCACCCAACTTTCTTCAGCATGGAATTCTTATACAATTGCACTGATGAAACTCCTCCCTGGGACTTATGCAGACTTAACAAGGAAAATGAACTGTGGTGAATGAATGCTCTGTATAGTTCTATTCAAACTAAAAATGTATCTTGTACAGAAAAACACTTCTTCATGCCCCTGGTTGTTCTGGGTTATTTTTTAATCCTCCAGACTGGTTTTAAACTAAAAAAGGGGAGATTTAGATTATATTTTAGGAAGAAATTCTTTGCTGTGAGGGTAGTGAGACCCTGGAAGAGGTTGCCCAGAGAAGTTGTGGCTGCCCCATCCCTGGAGGGGTTCAAGGCCAAGCTGGATGGGGCTTTGAGCAACCTGGTCTGGTGGGAGGTGTCTCTGCCCAGGGCAGGGGGGTTGGAACTCGGTGATTTTTAAGGTCCCTTCCAACCCAAACCATTCTATGATTCTATGAAACCCACATCTAATCTAAAAGCATAAATCACTTTCCAAGATACGGTAAATTCAGCGGTGTGTTATGCTGCCTCAAACGGTTAGCTAACGAATCTGGTCATGGACTGACTTAGCAACGTTTGATAGAAATTGTAAATGATGCCTGTTTTTATTGGAGTGAAGTAACGTTTAAGCATAGGTAATACAGATGAATAACTTGCAACACCAGCAAACTGAAAAACACATGGGACCCGTATGTGTGCCAATCCAAATACAGCTTTATTAAATGCACCTGATTTTAAGCTACCTTTTAGTATTCCATTTAACAGTTTAATGAGAACCAGTTATAACTTAGTTGGGGTGGGTTTTTTTTCTGTGTTCAGAATTCAGCAAGCTACACAGCTGACAGGTATATCAAGTCAGGCAGGCGGCATCAGAAAAGTGCAACAAGGGCCTTTACTGTAAGCAAATATAGGACATCTATGGGGCCTTCTAAACTAACACATCATTTACACAGTGTGCGGGGAGCATCCGAAGCAGCAGCTATCACTGTTTCCTTGACACCTTTTGGCATAAAGACTGTATCCTGAATTAAAGAGCTCAGGCTGTTGACTGCAAGGAGTTGGGCATTCCGAGTAGAGAATGGTACCTACCAGTGTCCATTCTTACGTTAACATCTGCAGCCATTGAAATGGCCACTTGCTCCCAAAGGCAGGGGAGCTGTCTATTATGGACGTGTTACAGAGTCCTCTTTCAGCTGCTGTTTCTCTGAAGTGCCAGGTGCAAAAGATGTGCTCGAAAAGAGCCTGCAGAAGAGGGTAATGGTCACATCGATTATAAACTGATAATTGCTCACTCACTGTTTCCTCAGTATTCAGCCGACTAGCTGTTTCAGCAATTATTTTCCTGTCCCAAACTTCTATTAACGGTGTGCCTAATACTGGGGACTGTTTCCCTCCTTTATAGCTCTAACCTGCTGTTGAAATCCTGGAAGTGTAATGTATAGCATTGGCTCTAGTGCGTACGGTTAATGTAATGGCAAGCTTAGCTCTGGAAGGGATCCACCCTGCAGTTTACATTAGCTGTTAGATGACCTAAAATTCTCCCTTCTCCCCCACCCCCTCTGCAAAGAACCAGTTCCATGTTTTTGCTTTTCTATTATCCTTACGGTTTTGCTAAGTCTGATGAAAGAGCTGACTGCCTGCCATTTTCCACATTCTCAGTAATCTTAGAGTTCTGAGTTCTGTTTTCAGATGTGCAGGGATGATGAGGGTCACAGAGCACCCTACGTCTTTGTTAGATTCGCTACCGCATCTGTGGCTGCTGATTTATATAGGTTAGAATACAACAGTTAAGAAAGATATTCACAAAAGCCTGCAAACATCTCTTTTTCTTTTCTTTTTTTTTTTCTTTTTTATTGACAATTCTACATCTTTCTTCTTCTTTTATTTTTTTTCCGGCTGAGGTATTATGAGGAGTGACACCCTTTGTGCAAGTAATCAAATCATTGCTTTTTTAAAGATAGGCAAATTGAGACCACTGAAATTTGTTAGGTTTGTTTTTTTTTTATCAAGAAAGAAATCTTGGCTCGCATCAGGATTTCACTATAAAATGCCTTTTAACTATATTTTATTTAGGGTGCATAAATGTAGATTCTGCTTTGAAAAAAAAAATTATACAAAATTTAATTCCATGGCACCATATACCAATTAGTAAAAGAAGCTAAAAGAAACAAAACCTGCAATTCCCCTTTCTCTGAGAAAAAGAAAATGCACTATTTGAAGAGGCCAATTATGGAAGCTGAGATCAATATAGCATTAAAAATCAGTTAGGAAGAAATGCCAAACGATGAGAGATTATCATATGAATTAGATCTTTGCTCGAAGGAACAATTATCACAGCACCTGTTAGAAGCTTTCTGTTGTTATTTCGGTACAGCAAATCTCCTCTTATCAATGAACAAACCCCTTGATAATATTGACTGAAAAAATAATATGTTGGCAGATTCCCTACTGTGGTAAAGAAGTCGGGGAGCGGCGTGAGAGATAAAGTGCCCACTAAAATGTGGCAGGTTGCAGGTCGGAGATGAAACTGACCAAATTACTTTTAAGATTTCTCTAGAATCCTCACAGTTATGCACAAAACTGGTGAGATGCAGAAGTCCAGAGCAGTTTTCCTGGTAGCTGCAAGAAGGCTTTTGAGTGGCAGTAGCTGTATGTTACTGTGAAAAGTTTTGAGACAAGGACTCGATTCAGCCAGTGAATTAAGATACTATACAAATCCCCAGCAACAACTGGAATCAAAAATTATTCCCTCCCAGACAGATTAAGCATAAATAAAAGGCAAGGGTTACTGTTTGTGCTGTTGGAAACAGGAATAATGAAACTAACTCGGGAATACACAGAGTCTATGCTCTGGCCTGCCTTGCTGCCAATGGATGCCAACTGTTTTATTTCTAACCTTAGAAAACTCAAGGCTAGCAAATTTGAAGCAAGTTAATCTGTCTAATCCTGAATTTCAATGTCATTCAGCCACAAACAAAATTTGCTGCATGAATTGTTTGCCATTTTGATGAGCATTGCTAAACCTACTCTGGCCAGATGAGAATAGAGGATGAGTCTACCCCAAAGAAAGTCAAAGCGGGTCCCTTTTCCACTACAAGTGCTGTCAAATACCTGTTTCTTTTTCAGGCAAACTTCTCCCTGCCTCCCTGGTGCTGTCAGCTGATGGGGTCTTACTTTGACCCTTCCTTTTTGAAGTGCTGCTTTCTGGGGGCAGCTCACAAACCTTGGGAGAAACCAGCCGTCCTTCCCCATCCTCTCGATCTGGTGCTGCACATGAATCCTGAGCTGCACTGCCCTAAACAGAGAATAAGTACAAATTTTCTCGTGGTTATTTGCACCCAAAAGAGAGGGCAGAGAGCACAATTCTTACCTTGGAGCTGAGGAGCAGGGCTGTGGGAGGCAGCCTGCCCCGAGGAGCTGGGCTGCATGGCAATGCCACCACCCGGCCGCCGTATTGTGTTGGTGCCCTAATTGGAAATGCCAGGTCTCATCCATCCAGCAAAGCGTGCTGAAAGCACAGTCGCCTGCCCCGGGCTTGGGACTGTCCTACCCAGCTCCTGGCTGAGATGTGAACTGTAATCACAGCCAGACAAGTACAGGGGACTGCTTGGGGTGAGTACTGCATGTGGCAATACGTGGGAAAGGGATTTAAGCCCCTTGTTGCAGTTACAGCGAGGGCATAGGATGTTGTTCTGTGTTCTTTCTCTTTCCTGAACTTTTAACCTCATCCTACCTCTAGCCATGCTCAAAATGACAGCCAACAAAAAAGGGGGGCGGGGGAATGCTTTCCATTCCTTTCTCTGTCTAAATATGCAAATATACAAATATGCTTAAGCTGGCCATAGGCTTTGGTACCGCTTTCTCTCCTGCTGAGTGACTCCATCCTTCCAGCCAATGTGGTGATCCCCATGAGTAAAAAAGAGATTATTTCAAGGTAAGGTACTTTATTGTAGGACAGATGCCAAAAGAAAGCAAGAAAGCACTTAGTTTTAATGGACAATAGTTTTACCGATGCTCTCAACTTTGAGCTAACATATGGGGTATTATGAGCTAAGTCATCCAACTGTATGTACTCACATTTCCAAAAAAAGAAAACATTTTTAAGGAGCATAACCTCTTAATGTTACTGGAGAAGGTTGTTCGCTTTCCGGTTCACTTCTTGCTGATTTGTGGATATTAAAAATGAAAAGCCAAAAATAGTTCTTAAATTTGCCAGCAAGATCCACATCAATGCATATCTGTCAGTGTTACCCACTTAGCCTGTGGTTCCTCAGAGATGCTCGACAGAGGGTCAGAGTTATTCTGACAGCTCCACAATGGGAGTAAGATGTGGTGACGAGCTGAAGAGCCAGAGATGTTGACAGGATCTCCAAGTATCCAACAGCCTTGAAAACCAGAATTCTGAGTAGTGGAAAGACAATAAGTTTGTCTAACATAGGAAAGACAACCTTGCATGAAATGGGTCCTTTAGGCAGAATCAGAGGACACCTGGAGGTACTGGGGTGCCTGAGCATTTATGCACCCTATTTATGGGCTGCCAGGATACCCAAAAAAGACCGAAGTCACTTTGCAGCTGACTATCAAACTTCAACCCATCCTATTTCTACAACTGAAAGTTGTTATGTGGCAATCTTTTAACACTCCTCCAAGAAATCCCGTTGGAAAAGATTTCCAAATTCAATTTTCTCCATTTGGGATTTTCTCCTAGTAAGTATCTATGGCACTATATGATACATTTTAAGTGGAATAAAACTATTTCATTTAGTTCACTACTTTCTTTTTCAAAGTACCTCACAGCTTGCGAGGAAGATAACAAAAAGGGTAATCATTCTTAGTTTATATTTTGCAAGAGCAGAGGTAACTATGACTCAGGGTTAGGTTTGGAATTTAGGAATATATGCCTTGTAATCTGGTATCTACACTTTTTTCCCCTGCTCTACTGCAGCTAAATTTTAGAGGACACAGGCTTGGATTTCCTGGTTTACCCCAAATTTGGTTAATTACTTAAGATCACCATGCCTTTGCTTCCCAAATGATGCTGAACAATGGTTGTGGTCACTTCAAATTTCCTTCAAAAGGGAGGTAATGGCAAGTTCATCACATGTGATGTGATGCCTGTGATCCTGGCAGGTAACAGCAAAGCAGCCTGTCCTTTCAGGCTTGGCATGTTGAAGAAGTTAGGAATGGAAAGTTGACAGAATTGCTCTCAGGTGTGCACTTACACTTAAACAGCCATGATGTGTTGTCTAGATAATATTATTGCTCTATGGAGTCACAGAATCACAGAATCTTCATGGTTGGAAGGGACCTTCGAGAACATCGAGACCCAAAAAATCCCCACCATAACAACAACCACCACACACAACAATCTCAGCCACTAGAGCATGCCCTGAAGTCCCACATCTACACACATCTTAAATACCCCCAGGGATGGCGACTCCACTGCCTCCCTGGGCAGGCTGTTCCAGTGCCTGACCACTCTTTCAGTAAAGTCATCCTTCCTAATACCCAGTCTAAACCTCCCCTGCCCCAATTTCAGACCATTTCCTCTGGTCCTGTCATTATTCCCTTGGGAGAAGAGGCCAACAGCCACCTCTCTGCACCCTCCTGTCAGGGAGTTGTAGAGGGCAAGGAGGTCTCCCCTCAGCCTTCTGTTCTCCAAACTAAACATGCCCAGTTCCCCCAGCCTCTCCTCATAGGACTTGCTCTCTAGACCCCTTAACAGCTTGGTAGCTCTCCTCTGGAGACCCTCCAGTATTTCAATGTCCTTCTCGTAGTGAGGGGCCCAGAACCGAACACAACACCTCATCAGTGCTCAGAGAGTACTCAGTACAGGGGCATGACCACTTCCCTACTCCTGCTGGCCACACTGTTCCTGATACAGGATCAGGATGCTGTTGGCCTTCTTGGCCACTTGGGCACACTGGCTGGCTCACGTTCAATGCTGCCCATGAGCACCCCCAGGTCCTTTTCTGCTGGGCAACTCCCCAGCCATTCTTCCCCGAGCCTTTAGCATTGCCTGGGGTTGGTGTGAGTCACTGTGAAATACCTAAAAACCCTAGAGGGAAAACTGAAAAAAATGAAATTTTCTTGCCTCCTGGGTGCTCAGAGAGCAGCCGTAGTTAACAGCTACTTGTTGAAATGGAAATCTCATCTTGGTTAATGAACTAGAACATAAGGTATGGAAAATCCAATAGGGACATGATTCCATCGTGGCTGCCACATCTGAGGGAGACAGAACTGAAAGCAAGGAGTTAGAGGCAGAAGGACAGACAGTGGAAGGAGTGGGGCAAAGGAAGGCAAGCAGGAGATGATGCCAGCTTTGCGTGTGAAACCACGGCTGGAACGTGGACTGGATGCAGAGAAGTACCACCACGCAATGCTCTGCCCAGCTCTATTGACATGAAAACAGAGAAAAATCTACCGCTGTGTTGGGAATGCTTATACTTTAACAACAGAATTTCTGTTGTCAAAAAAGATGAGTAATTTGGATCTGGGACAAAGCAAAAGAAAATTTTGATTCTTCCTGCAGACAGGATGTGGGTGTTTGTTTGAGTGAGGGATATTTCTGCTTTTAACTAATTCCATGGTACACTTCTTGTTATTCTATGGACTAAGGCAGCCATTCTGAAATCTTTTTAAAGCTAGCATATTCTTCTTTACACCTCCTGACTTAAAGATGGTCCCTGGAATAGGATACAGGGCAAAACTCATCAACTGCATACAGAAAAGTGTAAGTAAGTGTCCAGCTGACAGTCCACAAGTGTGATGCAGATGTTTCAAATCATATTTATGTCCCACAAATGTGCATTGGATAAGCAGCAACTGAAGTGCAAAGTCCCAGATAGAGGGATTATGTAGATATCTTTATGGTTTAGTCATCAAGTCTTAAAATTACATATTAGTATTTAAGTTACTATTAAAAATGCTTTGTTTATACCACCAGTTATGTACAAAGTGATCACGTAGTGTTGCTTGCCAGGCTCTGACTTTTAGCTATTAGCAAGACTTGCAGGCAAAAGTAAAATAATGAGGGAACTTAAGGGTTAAATTTGACAGTTTCAGGTAAATTGGGCTAAAGACCCTTCTCTGTAGATCTAGTGGGTGGAAAATCTGACTAGTTTCCACCATAATCTCCACAGAAAACTTGCTGGTTCCCTTTTTCTTACAGAGACATGCAGAGAGCAGTAGACTAGTGCTAAATGACCTTCAGGTCCTGCCATTCACTTACTGTCCACGTTGCAGTCAGAGGTACGTACATATATTAGAGCTAGAGTTAATCTCATGTCCTGATCACAGCTGAGCATCGCTGACAGCAACTAAAGAGCCAAAGTCCTGGTGTCTCATTGCTGCAATAAGTACCATCCCCGCCTCCCACCAGCGACTTTAAACTTATTTGGCATTCTGCAGTCGTACCTCCAGCTGTACTGCAGATGTAGCCTCTGATGAGCCTGTTTAAAGTCCTGCTCCCAATGTCCTAGTAGCTTTTCCTGGGGTAGTTTGCACTGCAGTGGTATCTTGCGCAAGAAATCGTCCTTGGCATTTGCCTGGATGACTTTCGGATGGCACAACACTGGGAAAACTTGGGTGACACGTCAGAGTCTCTGTATCATCTCAGCCCAAAAAATGGATGAGGAATAGGTGCAAGGTCACCTGCCGCTCCCTGCAGAGGGAAACAGAATGGATACCCCATGCTTTTCCCTGTTCCCCTGCCTTTGCCTGTCTGGTTCAGCTGAGGGAAATAGAGGCAGAAAGAAAGAGGGAACTGAGTAGTTGCTCCGGAGACCATGACAGGTGATTGAGTGAAGAGAGGAAGAAGAAACATTTATTTAAACTCATAGTGGTAAAATACCATGATAGGACAATAATGTGAATTGTATCATCAAATGTGAAAAAAACCACCACAGTGAACAGCCAGCTTTTTGGGGTCAGAGCCAAGGGAAACTTCTACAGCAAGGCTCCCGTAGGGCTAGGGCAGTAGGGTGGGAATTGGCCCTAGTTACGCTTTCCCCGTTATGTCACCTCAGTCAGCTACAACCCCTTGGTGGGGGCTGGCTCCCCTCTTTGCCCTCTCCTCACTCCACACATGTATCTGTAAAGCAGAAGGTGTTTTATGGAGGTCTCTAGGATCCTAAATTTTGTCTGTTAGGTTAAGCACAACAAAGTCCTTGGTAAAACTTAAGAAATTGCAGGTTGGGTACTGGCCAAGGCAGAAAAATTTAACTCAAAAGAAGGGTTAAACTGCAGATCATCACAGACATCTATGGCTCCAAGACTCACTTGGAAGTGTGCAGGGCTCCAACGTTCTGTTCAAGCACATGTCCATCAGACAAACTACCAGAGAGCCAGCATTTGCAAAAAATATGACTGCCTGATTTTTCTGGGATGTAGGACTCATATGCTCTTCTGTGAGTTTTAAATTAGTTGGAATGTCCGACTGCTTCTTTTCATGAGAAGCGTTTTCTGACAACAGCATTGCTGACCCCTCCGTTTGCAGCTCGGAACGCTTTGACTGGGTAGGGTGTTAGGATGTATAGAATAGCTGATCACTCTTCTGTGGACAGTGATCTTTTAATGTGCAGCGAGATCCTGAGAAGAATAAAACAATCCCTCCAAACCAAGAACTTCACTCGCTTTGAAACGAAATCAGAAACCCCAATGAATGTACTGACTCCTTCGTACAAGTGCCCCGCCTCGGATGGATGACCAGTTGTTCTAAGCATACTTCATTAACTGTATGACAGCAAAACCTGCTGTAGCCAGCGTACTTAAAACTTAAAGGGTCCAATATTTCCCAGACATTTTATTATTTTTTTTTTCCCTGAGCCTAGGTCCTTACTAATTAAGGAAGTCCAGCTTTATAGGTGGACCAATACCAAAAAAGCACCAATAAAATTTTTAAAGCTCTCTAAAACATTTTAATACCTTATTTCATGTGGCATATACAGAGGTATGATGGTTTGTGAGGTATAAAGCTTTTTTTATTAGCTCTCCATTGGGAAGACGGCATAACTCAATCATCGCTTTGCAACTCATTCAAGGCACATCACCACAGCATTTGACTAGCACACTTATCACAAATTGCAGTCAGTAAAATATTTGACTCAGCAGCCCATTACACACTTACACAAGGAGAGAGTTAACTACAAACTAATTTAGGGAATTAGCAGTCAGTTACAAAACACAGCATAAACCCACAATTTTTTTTCTCCAGATTACGCTCTGTTAGTCCCAAAAGCTTTCAGTTTTCACAGCAGTTCCTCCAAAGAACACATGGTACAAAAATTGTAAAATTAAGTGACTTGTGCTTTAAAATATTTTTATGAAACAAAAGGTAAAACCGATATGAGAGGTATAATATTCTTTTTCTCCCTCTCCCTTTACCTTCTTCCTCCCTTCACCAGCACGTAGAGGGTTTCACTTCAAATAGTCTAAGTGGGTGTAGAAGATTCCTCTTGCAAAGGCCTGCATTATTCTGTCCTCTGGCAAATCCATAGGGTGTAAGAGCTCATCTGGCCTGTCCCCAAAAACAGGGTGATAGTGACACCACAGTTAGTGCAGTCATTTCTCATTTGATCATTGCTCTTGGTTTCCCTGGGTGGTTAAATGTAGGAGGGGAAATGGGGCGGCCAGTAGAACATCCCAGAAAATGTCTATATGTGTCCAAAAGGGAAGAGAGGCTGGTCATCCTCTGTTATTCCATATGTCATCAGCAGAGCATTGGGAGATTAATCATGTTTTCAGCTGGGAATTTCCTTTGAATTACAAAAGTCTTGGTTAAAAACCTCCTCCTGTTTATCATGGAACAAACACAGACGACTGTAATATAGTGCTTTGTTGTCTTATGCCATAGCATACTGATCTTCTATAATGAACTTGAAGCTTGGTGTGTGCAGCAGTGCACAATATTTAAATAAATATATACTGAACTGGAGCATATTAAAGCCCCAGATATACAAGTGTTTGTGAAACAAGGATCTTATTTTAGATCTTCAGACATTTAAGGAGCAAAGACTGTTTGTGTGAGTAAGATGATAAGAATTATTTCAAACTCTTCCTACTAGTATTAGTCTATACCAGTTCTATTTATAGAAGGCATGCTTTTCAAGGCTACATGTGGCCAGGAGGTGGAAATTTGTCTGATTGACATTGGAACAAACAAATGATCTCCTGGAATTGTTTTCATGGAAATGTGAGAAAAGCCTGCTGGTTACATCATTTACCTGAAATCTAGAACACCAGATTAAAAATTGCCGTGCTGTCCAATTTGAAACAGGGATATGAACAATAGACCAGAGAAATGTGATAACCATTGGGGTTATAAAACCAGTCTTGCTTTGGCTTGGTTACTTAATTGTTTATACAAAACAGAATATTCCCAATAAGAGACTAAAAACTTGGCAACAGGGAATAAAAATGTATTATTCCTTGACATCCTTTTGAAAATCTATCTACAACTGGCTGAAGTATATATATTTGAAAATTGCAGAGTTGCAAAAAATTCCAGTGTACTGAACATGCTCCATCCTCATACAGCTCTGATGTCAGCTGGGTCGATCGTGTGCCTACCCAGAGCTGCAAGAGAGGTACAGGTCTCCCCAGACATTACTTGACATTTACTAGTCTGGGGAAAAAAGGCTGCGTACGAATTTAACCTGTTTTTTGCCATAAAACAGGAAAGGGAGGAAGAAGCAACCTAACTAATTGAGAAAGCTGCAGATTTTGAAAGAGGCAGGAATAAGCATGCAAAACACGCGTGGAGATGAATGGGATTTATAAGTGTCCAAGGACACTGGGAACTTAGAAAAAGAATAGTGATTTTAAAAATGAAATAGCTAAGAACATTCCACCCCTCACTAGGAAATAAATAACCATCAGAGTGTATTTCTCTTCTCCATCCCTTAGCAGCAGGTCCACAAAGGGCATGGTATCCTACTTCATTTTATTCAAGAATCTGGGAACCCAAATCTCCTGCAGACTTCTGCTGAGGAACACCAAAGTGGTGTCAGTTTTCCAATTTTCCTTCTTTCAAAAAAAATGGGCAAAAAAACAGGTAGGTGTTACCAAAGCAACTGAAACCACATAAAATCTCAGACCAATGGCTTCAGCCAGAATGACGACACTGTAAGAATCTTCAAGATTCTCTTGCAAATGCCCAACTAAACTTCTATATGACCCATGCCTTATTAAATGACACCTTAATTTGAGAACTTCTAAGCTCTTTGCGTACTTGATCAGTGAATCTAAATGTTCTTTTAACTTCTTTTAACTTCCTTCTTAAAAAAACATCAAAGTACAAAACATATTTCAAAGAGCCAGGCCTTTATCAGCAGTTAATAGCTCAGTTCTGTTGTGCATACGCAGACAAAATACTCATTGAAGTCAGTGTCTAAGTTCAGAGAGTTCCTTTTCACTGGATCGCTTTAAGTAAGCATGGAATTGCTGTCCCAGATAGTATATGGCTCAAATTAAACTGCTACAGCAGTTGGGTTCAGGGGCTACAGTCTGGGGACTGGTGGGATTTACGTCTGGGAGGGTCCATCAAAGCCATATGGTCTGGGAAGCTTAGGAAAGCCTGGGTAGATGTGGAAGAAAACTGGTGGCAAGGAAGGAAACTTAGGTGCCATGGGGGGGGATTTAGATGCAATGCAAAGATAGCTATGGACTTAGACGTCCAGAAAGCTTTACTTTGTGTAGAAGAAACTACACATAGTATATACTCTGTGTTGGGCTGAAGCTGTACAGAAATGCTCTCTGAAAAGTTACTGCAGCTCCAGGAGTTTCCCCTCATCCTATGGCTCCACTCCCTGATCAAGAGTCCCTCCCCATCTCTCCTGTAGCCCCTTTAGGTACTGGAAAGGGCTCTAGGGTCTCCCTCGAGCCTTCTCTTCTCCAGGCTGAACAATCCCAACTCTCTCTTCCTGGGTAGAGGCGGCAGTTTCATCTCTCCATCAGGGCAGTAGCTCCTTGACAGATTCCCCTGCAGACCTTCACTGCAGTAATTCTGGGTTTCAAGTGAGTTTCGCTCAGCAAATTATATCTCACACTTTAATATGAAAGCCATGCTGGCAGTATGAGGACAAATATTCACCTCCATGGTAAGCAGTGGCTCTTTGGCATTTTACACCATGGAAAGCAATTTATAAAGAGAATCAATTCAGTTATCAGATATGTATAATCATCTCAACATTATCATCATTAACCTCATCTGCCTTCTGTAAATTATGAATTTTTTTCTGAAAATAAGTTTGCATGCAATTTTTTGCATTTTCTACAGTGTGAGACTAATTCAAACATCCACATTATTTTTAATGTATTATATATCATACATGTATTTGTTTTTGAAAACTTGGCTTATTGACTAACTCTTCCCATATGATTCCATTCGGAAGAACTGCTTTTATAAAGATCACATCTCAGACTAGGTTTTTCTTTAATGATCAAGTTAAAGGACTACTTGGGGAAGAGCTTGAGTGCTGGCAGTAAGGTGGATTAACAAGGTTCTTAACTACAAATCACTTTTGGAGCCGGCAACGTCTTGTGCTCTACAGCAGAAAACTCTTGAGGAAGCTTCTCTGCTCTAGCACTAATATCAGCCATGAATTAGTACAACAGTACTCTCAAAGTCATATAATCATTTTATCTTGTGTTTGTCTTTTTGAGTAATGGTTGGGTTTTTTTGTTTTGTTTGCTTGAATTGATCGTGGTGATATTGTTAAAGTTAGATGTGGTCTGAGGCTTGTACTGCACAACAGAGGACTACTTCACTTTTTCCCCTCTGAGAGAACATATGACTCCTATCCCACTTCATGCATGGTTTCATGAGTTTGAGCATGCTTTTTCAGGCATGGATAAGGTTGTCCTTGCCTTGTTAAGACGTTGACATGAACTTCCCTGGAGGAGCAAGGAAAAGCTTAACCACTGAAATGAGACTTGGCAATCAAAGTTCTTGTCACATTCATTTATTTGGAGGGGGTGTGTGGTACAAGGGAGATTTAATGAATACCAAAACTCAGAGACTTGATATGAATCTATTTGCATGCATTGAAATATTTCTTCTCCAGTAGTATGAGCTTGGTGTTGAATCAGAGGTTAGAGGTGAACATTATTCACTGATGGCAAAAGATATCTGCCTCTATTTAAGAAAATATATGCATCTTCTATCTTCTATCTTGCTTGAAAATTAAAGAATTGAACTCTCTGGGTAGATCTCAGGCCATTTTTGGTCCTGCTATAATGCTGTTGGATGTCATCTCATACCCTACCACAAGCCCTGTTCTGTCCTCAGCCCTCACTGCTCATGTTGCTATAAAACTGCTTTTAGGAAAACTCCTCTTCCCATTCCAATGACCACTATTTAAAAAAAAAAGGAAAAAATAAATAGCCAAGGCATTTCTAAATTCATACAATTTGCAGTAAACTGATTTGATTTGAATCCCACATATCACATTCCTCCTGTCTTCCCCTGACCCGAGTGCCGTAAAATGCACAGAATAAAGCAGAATTCCCTAAAAGGAACCATTTGAGTTCTTTGTGACATGAGGAGATGGTATTTTCTTGGTAGAGAGTTCCTGTGGTAAATCACTTCAGCTCACAAAATATGCCTGTAGGACCTTGTCAATTCACCTCCAGCGCTGCTCCCGGTTCTTGGGGACTGAGGAGTTTTCTTCCTGGGGGATTTCTGACCAAAATTAACCAGTGCCCTCTTAGTCGTCTTTGTAATGAACTAGGCAGATAGAGTTCCTCAAGCTTCTCCCTGCAAACTGTTTTCTCTGAGTCTTGATTTATTTGTTCAACTTTTTCTGTATGCAAATTTCCTTTCTAAAAAAGGTCACCTTCCAGACACTCACCTGGATTGTACTATAGTTAGTAGTAATTGTTGGTGAGTGTTTTAAACTCAGTGGGTTTGGGTGTTTCATGCTCTGAGTGATCAACTTGAGGGGCCAGAAGGGGCCTGAAGCTTATGGAAGCACATGCTTCTCCTTTCAAAAGGTTTTAAAACTTATTTACATACAGCATCACCAAAACATGGTTACCTCTGGCACTGTTGATGGTGGTCAAAAGGTCACTTAAATAATGAAAGGCGGTGGAAGAGGCCAAAATTTTGTGTATATATATATACAAGGGCAAGTAATAGCACCTACTAAAAGATCCCATGGTACTTTTCATATTCACTGAGTCAAGATCTTATTTTTTTTAAGCCTGCATCTGAATGACCCAAACACAGTAATCATGGATGCGTGTAATTTTTTTCCCCTCCTCCTGCCTGATCCCAAATTTAAATCATAATGCTGAACTCATGACGTCACTCTCAATCATTTCCACATGGCTTCACTTGTAGGATCAAAAAGAAGGTGAAGCTCTCTTATGTCAGCAGAAAGCTGGCGTGGGGGATGGCAAGATAATTCAGTGAAATTCCTAGTAGTGACAAGAAGACTTCAAAGAAGCCTGCAGGTAAAGTACTGCTCTTTTTCAGTAAATATTTATTCTGCCTCAAATTTACCATGTTGGGAGAGGTTCAGTTTTAAAGGAGGCTTTGCTGGTAAGGAGATCCTGAGTCCTCAGATGCTCCGGTTCCTTTAGAAAATCTTCCCTGAATTTAAAATCCACAGGTGAATTCCAGAAAATAAACCTCGGGGATAAAGAGGGGAAGACAGCCGCGTGTTGGGTTGCCCAGCTTCGTACTTCCATTTTCTCTGGTATGTTAGTTTTCTAAAGGTGGCATTTTGGCTCCGGTCGAATGGAAGGGCAAAGGTTACCGAATGTGAGGCCGTGGCTGCTGGAAAAGGGAACAACCACGACAATGGTGGGGAAAAAGCAGGCCATCAGCCCTCGGCAGGGAGAGTTGTGGGAAACCAGCAAGTCGGAAGAGGATGTCATTTTCTGAGAGACCAGGAAATGAGCTCTGTGTTCAAGCATTTCTATTTATGGTATAAGAATTGCAAATATCGCAGGAGATATTTGATACTGAGATGAGGAAATATGTGTCAGGCCTTTTAGTTTTAAGCTTTTGTCTTTGCATGGGCTGCTTTTGTTCAAAGGAGCAACAATGGAAAAGAAGGGATTTGAAAGAAGAAAGAAAAAAAAAAAAGGCTTCTGCCACAGCATTTCCCAAACTATTTTTCCCGTGCCCCTCTCCCAAGGGAACTCTACCATTCGTGACCTTTCTCTCCCCCTTTCCTCCTCTACTCATCCAGCATCCAGCTTTTAGGATTACAGCCGCTCATCTCAGCCCCCAGCCCTGCTGGTACCTCTAGTACCACCCCACAAGTCTTTCCCAGAGGGTGAGTCCTAGTTTGGGAACCGCTGTTTCCAATGGATTTCTGTTCCTGGCAACCTACCTGTAAAATACTTTGACCAAAAGGGAGCTGTTTCCCAGAGACTGTGATGCTAATTCTGGTGTGAATTCAGAGTAAATCTCCTGGCCGCACACCAGTGCTGTCCTGCTGGGCTTGTCCCTATACGTGTGAAATGGGAAAACCTCTACAATGCATTTTTTTAAGCATAGCACCTCACCCTTTTGCCCCTGAGGTCAGCTACACCCTTTGGCTAAGCAAAATGTCTCTATGCTCATTTCTATTCCACTGCAGCCCAAAAAACATTCCTCCTCTTCTGCCAACAGCCTTTATCAATTCAGATACTTCTCCTTCAAGTTTCACTAGTTCTAGGTTTTAAAGAAGAAATCCAACATTACTTGGGGGGTGTTGACAGGCACAGCTTTCACTGCTCTTTCTGGAAATGTGCAGGCATAAGCTGTGAAACTCTTCTATGTCAGAGTCTCCTCCAGAGAGGAGTTCTTGTCCCCGTGTTTCATTGATACTGGTGTCTCACTGGAGCCACCGACTTGCCCGAGTGAGTGGCCGCACATCACCTGGAAGCCACTTGTTCATCCCTTACAAGGCAGAGGCAACAGCAATGCTCAGCGCTATTTGTTTATCCATCCAAATATAGATTTTCAAGGCTCATTATAGTCATTTGACTTTGAAGCATCTTGGCCCCAGAACACCAGGTAATTAAAACAAATAGACGATTTCATGAAAATTCTGCTCTTTTGTTCAAAGGTTTCTGAGTCACTCAATCATCTCCTCACTAAACCAGTGTATCCTTTGCCCTGTGCCTGTTTATTATTTCAAGGCTGAAGCATAACCATCTAAAAAAAAGGAAAACAATAGTGAGATGCTTTGGGGAGAGTGTGGAAGTGGAGGGAAATGATTAAAAGTTGGGATCTCCGTGGTAACGCTAGACATAAGGTGCTTGCCTGGCTCATGCTCATTGACCCTGAGGGGAGGGCACCAGCGTGACAACCACCTCATTCCTCACACTGTCCAACATCCTGGACCCATTTAACTTCCCTACCATGGATTTAGGAGAAATTGCTAGGTGTCATCATGGTCCCCGTCACCCAGGGCACCTCATGTGCTTTCCCTGTCTGAAAATAGGTAAATTAGGAGTACATAGGCTGAGGGAGCTGGAGTTCAGCCTGGAGAAGAGAAGGTTCTGGGGAGACCTTAGAGCCCCTTCCAGTCCCTAAAGGGGTTACAGGAGAGATGGGGAGGGACTCTTGTTAGGGGAGTGGAGCCATAGGACGAGGGGGAATGGTTTTAAACTGAAAGAGTGGAGATTTAGATTAGAAATGATGAAGAAATTCTTTGCTGTGAGGGTGGTGAGACACTGGAAGAGGTTGCCCAGAGTAGCTGTGGCTGCCCCATCCCTGGAGGGGTTCAAGGCCAGGCTGGATGGGGCTTGGAGCAACCTGTTCTAGTGGGAGGTGTCCCTGCCCAGGGCAGGGGGGTTGGAACTCCATGATTTTTAAGGTCCCTTCCAACCCAAACCATTCTATGATTCTATGATATACTTTTTTATTTTATTTTTTTTGCCTGAGAGCTGGTTTTAGTCACTGGGGATAAGTCTATCGTGAACAAAATATGCCACGGTTCCAACCCTATGCACTTGAGAGGTTTTACTGCCTGTCTCTCTTGCCGTACCGTTTGGGGTGAGATCTCCCCACACGCAGCACACTCTGCCTTCTGGAGTTCTGGAGCCCCCAGTTCAGTCCAGTCTGGGATACAAAGTGGCTCTGCAGGGGCCAGGGAGAGGTTGTCCATCACAGCTCCTGTCAGGCCGGCACTTGAACTTGCCTGAGACATAGGTGATTGCTAAATTTTTCTCCGAGACCACTTTGCGATGTACAAAATGACAGTGACAGAGCTGTGTGGAAACGTGATCTGATGTAAAACCCCAGTGGTTTTCTACCTTTTAGAAAGGTTTTGTAATATGTTTGAGCTGGCTGCCTGGCTATCTTTGGCTGCTATTGCTAATCCTTCAACGTCCTTAACTGATGTCCTTGATACTCTAAATTAGCTAATGTTNATACTCTAAATTAGCTAATATTTTTAGAAGATTTTAATATATTTTTTTTTCGATTATGCAATGGATATATCACTGGATATTTTTCATGTCAGTATGATTAAAATGCTTAATCCCCTCAGAGAAATTTGCAATGATTTAAACCACAGTTAAAATTCAGCTTTAAGATTTAAGAGGGTAAAAAGCCAAGTAAATTTAGGAGGCAGCAATTTTTTCCAGAAGTCTTTTTTTTTTTTTTTTTC